>WITN01000080.1:0-192530 GCA_015025155.1 Lactarius quietus | reverse complement strand
GGAAGTAACAAGAGGTGTCAGTCAATTCAACAATAGGCTGTGGAATAACATTCTACAAGCCTTTCGAAGACAATTCGCTGACGTGCTCAGCAAGGAACGCGCTCAAGCACAGCTCGACGCCGGGATACGGATGAAGGAAGGAAAGATCGACGACTACATTGCGCTATTCGAGCAATTGGTTCGATATGCAGGATACGACATTAACGCCGAGCAAACCCTCAAGTACTTCATAAAAGGGTTGCCAAGGACATTGTACAAGCCATGTACCAACACGATGACCCAAGGACATATGAAGAATGGAGAGCATCGGCTCTCAGAAGGCAACAAAAGTGGATCCATATGCAGACGGTGCGCGGAAACCTTGACATGTTCAAGGGCTCTAACAAAAACCACGTGGGGGCACTATCAAAATTGCTCGCCCCACTACCACACCCAGACGCAATGGACACGTCAGCAGACCGAGTCAGAGGAAGACTCACGGGTGCAGAAGACGTACTTAACACCCCACGACCTCCCTTCCCACCAAGGGGAGGATATCTTCAAAAGCAACAAGGAAGAAGACCCGACTTTAGTCAGGTCCGTTGCTACAATTGCGACAAAATGGGGCACATCAGCCGAGACTGTCGCCAACCACGATGAAACAAACGTCAACAAATAAGAAGCACCGAAGAAAGGCCGCGAACTGACGAAGACAAGGCCGACGACTGGCTGAGAGGAGTAGCCAGCAAAGGAGACGATGTGAAGGATCTCATCTTACAAAAGTTGATGGGAACGGATTTTTCAGACGCCTGAACCCGACGGCCTGGGTGAGGGCACTCCATTGTAATTCTGTGTACATCATGCGCTACCGTTCTATGCGAATTCCAGTTCAACTACACACACGTTACAACACGGCCGAGATAAAAGCACTAGTGGACTCAGGAGCCACCGATAACTTTGTGAGCGGAAGCTTCCTCCAGCGAATGGGGATAAAAACACGGCTGTTAGATACGCCAAAGCGAATCTACAATATCGACGACACGACAAACAAAGCCGGATCCATAACCCATTATGTCATTCTCCGCGTCAATGTGAACGGGAATGACAAAGAAATGCGGTTCCTGGTCACTAACATAGGGAAGGAAGACATACTGTTTGGATACCCATGGCTGGCAGCCTACGAACCCCAGTTCAATTGGAGGAAGGGGACGATCGATCAAGCGCATCTCCCAGTCACGATCAAAACAATCAACGTAACCGACAGGAGAAACGTGCTAGCCTACTTACTAACAAAATCAAAGAAGCACGTCGTCGAACAACTACAAGACGAAGAAACACGAGGACGAAGGGTTATGATCCCCGCGGTCGAACATGCAATTGCGGCCAAACCCTTGAAAGAAGAAAAAGCAGTACTACCCCCGCAATACGAAAGGTTTAGGAAGGTGTTTGACGAAGAAGCATCCACGAGACTGCCGGAAAGACGGCCCTGTGATCACGCAATCACCCTTCAACCAAACGCACCAACATCAATCACATGTCGACTTTACCCATGACGCAGACAGAAGACGAAGCTCTAGACGCCTTCATCGACGAACACCTCAAGAAGGGATATATCCGACCTTCACAATCACCCTATGCGTCATCCTTCTTTTTCATCAAGAAAAAGGATGGAAAGCTTCGTCCGGTCCAAGACTATCGCGCAATAAACCGATGGACAGTACGAAACCAGTACCCGCTCCCACTAATAACAGACCTAATGCGCGACCTGGGAGGAGCGGTCATATTTTCAAAATTCGATGTCAGACAGGGGTACAACAATATTCGAATCAAAGAAGGAGACGAGCACAAAGCCGCGTTTAAAACGCGAAGAGGACTTTTTGAACCAACGGTCATGTATTTTGGCCTTTGTAACTCACCGGCGACCTTCCAGGCGTTCATGAACGAGATATACCAACCCGTCATCGCTAAATTTGCAACGGAAGGCACGCACATACGAATCTACATGGACGACATTGCCGTCGCCACCAATGACTGCGGCACTTTCCAACGCACAAGTGAAGCACACACAGCCGCCGTTTTGGCAATCCTTGAGGTCGCGGCCGCCCATGACCTGTACTTCAAACTATCAAAATGCGCATTTCACATTCCATCTATTGATTACCTGGGGGTAATCCTTGAAAAGGGGATGACGCGCATGGACCCAGCAAAAGTCTCGGGTGTCCGCACGTGGCCAACACCAACAAAAGTCAAAGACGTACGCAGTTTTCTAGGTTTTTGCAATTTTTACCGTCCCTTCATTCGAGGATTCGCCCATATCGCCAAACCAATGAACGAGCTGACGAGGAAGGATGTCGAGTGGCACTGGGGACCAGCCCAACAAATTGCCTTCGATACACTCAAGACTCGTATCACAAGCAATCCGATCCTCGCTCACCCAGATCCAAAAGAACAATACGACCTCGAAGTAGATGCATCAGGATTTGCGGTCGGGGCAGTCCTCATGCAAAAGGGACCCGAGGGTAAGAAACATCCAATAGCGTTCTATTCGGCCACCCTCAACGAGGCCGAACGAAACTACGATATATACAACTTGGAACTACTGGCCATTGTAAAGGCGTTGAGGAACTGGAGATACCTATTGGTGGGGTCGCCACATAAGGTCAGAGTCTTCTCGGACCATATGAACCTACAATACTGGCGAGACCCACAGAAGATCAGTCGAAGAGTAGCTCGAGAAGTACTGGAACTGGAAGAGTACGACATCGAGATACACCACCTCAAAGGACGAGCCAACGGTAGAGCAGACGCGTTGTCCAGAAGACCAGACTATGACACGGGAGAAAAGGACAACGACCGAGTCACGGTGTTACCAAACAAAATATTCATACGAACAATAATGGGAATTATGCCAACCCCCATCAAACAAGACGAAACTCGGATCAAAGCATGGGTAAACCCCCATGAACTCAAGAAGATAGACGGAGTATGGTTCAAGAATGGAAAAGTGGTGGTTACCACAAAGAGGGATGAGGAACTAAGGGGAGTCATAAAGCAATACCATGACGCATTAACGGCGGGTCACCCAGGGATAGCAAAAACACAAGAAATGCTAGCTCGACATTACTGGTGGCCAAACATGAAGACGGACGTTATGAACTACGTACGAGGATGCGCCGAGTGCCAAAGACATAAGGTCAACACTCGCCCCACCAAGGCACCATTCGAGCCTATCTATCCTCAACCAGGAGCCACGCCATTCGAAGTGATAGCGGTGGACTTTATAACTAAGTTACCTCCATCAGACGGATATGATTCGATCCTGACAATCACAGACCACGATTGTTCCAAGGCGACGATATTCATACCCTGTCAAGAATCGATGTCAGGAGAAGAAACTGCGATGTTGTACGCCCAGAAAGTACTCCCACGGTTCGGACTCCCAAGCAAAATAATCAGCAATCGAGACCCTCGGTTCGCGGCAAAGTTCATGAGGGAACTATGCAAAACTCTCCAGATTCAGCAAAACATATCGACGGCCTACCATCCGAGAACAGATGGACAATCAGAACGCACCAACCAGTGGTTGGAACAATATCTACGACTATGGACCAACGAGAAGCAAGATAACTGGGCTGCACAGTTACCTCTAGCAGAGTTCGCCCATAACAATACGATAAGCAGCACTACAAAACAGACCCCGTTTTTCACGCTAATGGGGTATCACCCTCGAGATAAATGGGCGTCAGGGACAATCAATCTACCCAGTGTATCCACCAGGTTAGAACAACTGATGGAAGCAAGACGGAGCGCGCAGGAAAACATGATAAAAGCCCAAAAGTCGTGGGTCAAACACAAGGATACGCCCAAATACGCTCTAGGAGACCAAGTATGGTTAGATGGGCGCAATCTACGAACCAATCAACCAACGCCCAAACTTGCGCCCCGAAGACAGGGCCGTTTGAGGTCGTACAGGTGATGAGCCCTGTGAATTACCGGCTCAAACTACCCCCGCAGTGGAAGATACATGACGTGTTTCATACAGATCTGCTGACGCCTTACAAAGAAACACGAATGCACGGCGTAAACTATCTACGCCCGCCACCCGAATTGGTTGAAGGCGTGGAAGAATACGAGGTCGAAAAGGTGATAGACTCTAGAAGGTCGGGTCGAGGGCGTAAACTCCAATACCTCATCAAGTGGAAGGGATACGCGGACTCTGAAAACCAGTGGGTGCCATGGAACGACGTCCATGCGGAAGAGGAGATAAGGAAGTTCGCACGCTTGAACCCGAAGGCTGAGACTCACATAAAAGCAGCCTTGACAGGACCATCTACTCCATCACCCTTCCACTCCTCTTACTCAATGGCTCATGTCCCTCTCACCGTTGTCAACCTTGACGAGATCACCATCCCCTTTGTCGACACACTCAACACCTACGATGGCAATAACAACATCGACGACCAGTTCTGCTCAGCCATCGAGCACGTCAGAGTCACAGCTGAACAGATCAAGCCGCCCGAGACCTGGCCGAGGCTCGCAGGCGATTTCCTACACCCGCAAGCGGAAGAATGGAGGACGATGAGGCGGGAATACGGCCTATTGAAGGAGGTAATGACAGCATGGAGGACGGATCAGGTGGTGAAGAGGACGGCAGCGGAGAGGAGGATGAGGATACATCTATTAACGAGGCAAGTTTCAACCAGTCCGCCAGCTCCCTCACTACCACCGTCATCGGTAGCAACCACACCTCCGCCACCTCACTCGCCACCGCTGTCAATAACGCCACCGACAGTGAAGACGAGGACGACAGCAGCGACGAGTCCTACCACGCAGCCAGGGTCATCTGCATCCAGTGCGACAACCCTCCAAACTACTGCCACTGCGCTCCCCTCCCTATACCTCACCAAGTCCGCACCATTGCCGAAGAAACCGAGGATGAGACACACCGACCACCTCCAGTTGCTGTTGTCTACGGACCAACGGCGGAGCAGGGATACGAAGCGCGCGGTCTACCCCCCTATAGGGAAGAACGCGACCCATCGCCCGTCACTATGCGCCGAACGCATGCGACGCGACTCCCTCTCCGTCCCATATCGCCTACTCCCGGAGGGTTCATTCTCAACAACAGGATGAACTGGGTCCCGATGATCATCGAGCACGAAGGACGGAGAATTCCCGCCAAGTACGTACGAGTGCGCATGCTCGACAACCCCGAGGTGTTCGGGACGATGGGGAGGTTTTCCCCCATCTATCGAGCCGACATCCACGCCGAACCCTGCCGAGATATGGGCCCTGCAGCTGAGTACAACCATGAAGAGCTCGGGTATTTCCCGCTGACTTCCATGGGAAGCGACAGGTAGACGAAGCACTTGCCCGGCTGGGGGATATCTCCCTCCAAGCTGAGGTAAGACGCTACCGCGCGTCCATGGAAGTCATCGCCGAGCTCGAACGAGCAATCAAAAAGCTGGAGGACGACATCTTCGTCCATATCGACAGAGCTATGCAGTCGTCGAGAAGGTTAGGGCGCGCTCATGCCCTCAAACGAGTACGTGACGAACAGGGTCAGACGTCAGACTTACCACAGTAACGAGTTGGTTTGTGGAGCGTGGGCGCTCACCCTTGTAAAGGGGGTGATGTTACGTCCCGGGTCATAGTAGGTATCTGACCTAACCGATAACCGAGGGGGCGTGATCAAAGGGGACGATTACTCATTCTTACGATGTGGATTACTGATACTCTTACTGTACGATGACTGAGGATTACTGTACGATGACTGAGGATTACTGTATATGACTGATGGTGTAGTAGTTGTGGCGTTAGTATTAGTGGACGTTACCCAGCATTAGTAGTAGTGGCTGTATCGCTGACGAAGGTGTACAGTCAAGATAGGATATAAGGTGGCTGTCGACTGATGTAGTCGACGGCTTGACTCTCTTGTACCATTATCGAATCTAGTCGGGGATTCTCTCTCTCTCCCGCCTCTGTCATCGCTCTCTTAGGAAGGCTCTTTCAAGAGTCCTTGGGACAAGTCACACCTTCGTGTGTTGACGCACATTGCTAAGTCACGTTATTCGCCATCGCGTGAAGGGTCTAAGTCAGACCACGAACATAACATCATCCGACCTTTCGCTTGGTAAGTCCCGGTTCCGGACCAGGTCTTTCTTGAATAGGAAGGAAAGGATTATCCAATCCTTTCACGTGCGTCGTCTTGGCTAGTTCCACTAGACCAATACTTCGTATTCCTGGGTTTGTGTGCACATTCCCTTGCGCACTCCTGAGTTTCCCGGGTAAGTCACAGACCAAGGTATAGGTTCGTGACAACTTGAGGATTCTGATGCGAACTTCAAGATTGGCTTTTTGCTTTTTTCCAGTGTTCCACTTGGGTATGGGAGTCAGACTACTGGCTGGCTCGTTCTTTCTTTTTTTCGCTTGTGGTTCTTGCAGTACGTGTTCAGGCACAAAATGATATATTTATTAATTTCATTTTCGAGTTTTTTCAGTGATGGAGAACGCACACTTTCATTTTGCACCAACTACCTTTGGAATATCTCCTGCCTCCTCCCTGAACCACTTGATCAGTGCCCTCTGATTGTCATTCAACTGAGAAACACTGCGTTCGTAATCTGAAGCAGGTTCTAGAGCTTCCAGAACAAGGTCCTCATCAACAAGGTTAGCTTCATGGTCTAACCAGTGTTCATCTTCCGCAGTTAGCTTATCCCATTTGGCCTGGAGCTCTGCTTTCCTTGCCACATAGCGCTTTTTCAGAAGGAAAAGACCCCTTTTGAGGATGTCAAGAGGATTTTTCGCCTTCGGAGGCATAGTTTTTAAGGAATAAATAATGAACTTGAGCCATACATGACCGAAAATAGGCCGCTTATCTTATCTTATCATGATACAAATATATACAAACTATGGGGTTTTGGTGTCAGACCGCTATGGGTTATGGGGTATGGCACTAGTATGGGTTATGAGTCCCAAATACCCGCATCCGTACTTGAGACATCAAAAATCCTATGGGTTAAGAGGGATTATGGGGTCACAGGGCTATGGGTTAGGAGAGCTTCGACTGTACTTGAAACGAAAGCAACAGGATGATGACGCTCAGGTTATGGCATGTGTTACAAGCGAAACCGACCTCTGGGACGGCAAGCACCGTGCTTCTTGCAGTTTGGCTGCTGCCCGAAAATCCCCCAACCAACCCTGGCTAGACCGAGATGTCGGGTCCTTTCGCTTTCGTGAAATTGAACATCAGACACAGTTCTTTTGCTGCTGCCCAAAATTCAAGCAATTCAGCAATTCAATCCCGACTCGACCGAGGAGTTGAACGTTGAATGTTGAACCCTTTTACTTTCGACTTCTGGAATTGAAAGCACTCGGAGACATGGTTCACTCCTTTAGTCTTGTCCAGCGCGGCGGCGTTCTGAACCAGCAACTGACGTAAACCACGTAAGGATCAATCCTTACTCAGGCAACGGCCTCTTGACTACCTCTCAGGTCACAGTAGGACGCCGCCTCGGCCCCCAATGGGAGTTCTTAGATCGACCTTCTCTCTCTGCAGTAGTGTAAGGTTGCGCCAGCAATCCGAAGAGTGCACGGAAATCACCGAAAAATCACCTATTCGCGACCTTCGAATAGACCAAGGTCTAGTATTGAATTTTGTCGCACATTGTCAGAAGCTCCCTCTTATAATGCACCATAAAAGCTCCCTCATCGTTCCAGTCATCACTCTCAGGCTGAACCTCGCGCCTTCTTCTCGTTCTCATTGTGTTCCACAATTTGTCTTCGTCACTTCCTGTACCCATGCGCTACTACTGTATATTTCTACTCTCTGTCCTCGCCGCTGTCCTTCTCGGCAGCCTTGCAAATTCCCCCTCATCAACTTGGGAAGACAAGCGCACCAAGCACTCCTGGAACGCCGTCCCGAAGAACTGGGAGAGCCTGGGCCGTCCGCCTTTGAGCACCACAATCGACCTTTACATTTCACTCAAGCCACAGAGTGAGAACGCTTTGATCGATGTCCTCTACAATGTCAGCACCCCTGGCCACCCAGTGCATGTCTTTCATTCTTTTTTCCTCACAAAGGGGCTCACATGTACCACTTTTCCGGTGCAGATACGGCGAACACCTCTCCAAAGAGCAGGTCGCTGAGCTTGTCGCTCCGCATCCAAGGACGCTTAAACTCGTCAATTCCTGGCTTAAACACAACGGCATACCCTCCTCGTCCGTCACGACACAAGGCGGCAACACACTGATGCTCAAAGCCGTGCCCGTGTCCAAAGCCAACACTCTCCTCGACGCGACGTACCAGCTCTACAGGCACGTTGAAAGCCACGAGACTATTATCCGGACTGTTGGCTATGGGCTTCCCGCGGCGCTGCACGAGCATGTGCGGACTGTGGTACCAACGACGGCCTTTGTCCCTTCGCTCAAGCATCTGCAGATACCGCGCAATCTCTCTGGTGGAGCAGAATCGGTGCTGGTGAAGCCAGCATTGGGAAAGCCAACGACGATGCTGTCGAACCGCGTCTTTGTCGATGTCGATCCGGAGAACCTGCGCTGGACATACGATACGGCCCCCTACACACCCGCTAGGAGGTTGGGTGAGGATGTGGTCGCGCTTGTGGGAAGTGTAGGGTATTATCCGATCCGAGCGGATCTGACAGTGTTCATGGAGAAATATCGCGCCGATGCGGTGACCGCGTCCTTCGTTGTCACCGAGGTCAACCCTGGTCCGCCGGACGGCCAGCCAAACACAGAGCCGGATGCGGACATCCAATACCTTGAGGCCTTTGTGTTTCCAATTCCTGTAGTCTACTACGTCACAGGCCGCGGTCGGGATGACTGGTTCATGACCTGGCTCAGATACCTCCAAGGTCTACAATTCCTCCCTCAGACGATCGGCGCGACATTCGGCTTTGATGAGGATATTCTTCCGATAGAATATGCAGTAGAAGCTTGCCGACTGTTAGCACAACTCGGTTCACGTGGCGTTACCGTCCTCTTCGCGAGCGGTAACGATGGCGCCGGCGCAGGGGACTGCGTGGGCAGCGATGGCCTTCTCAAGTTCAGGCCCACTTTTCCCGCAACCTGTACGCGTGGCCTTTTTTTCCTCTCAGATTGGAAATAATACTCTTAAGTCCATGACGCTCACCACATTGCGCCGTTTGGCAGGTCCCTATGTCACCACGGTCGGCGGAACGACTGGCTTTTCTACGGAGGAGTATGGGACGATATTCTCTGGTGGCGGCTTCTCAAACTACTTTGAACGCCCCGACTACCAGGTAAAAGCCGTGGACGCCTACCTCAAGAAGCTCGGCAACCGGAATCTAAACTTGTTTAAGTGCGTTTACTTCTGTGACCTCACTTCACTTATGTCAATCGTACTTTGTATACTTCGTCCAGCCCTCTTGGCCGCGGCGTCCCCGACCTCTCCGCGCAGGCCATTCATTTTAAGGTCGTCGTCAACGGGAACGACCAATATTATAGCGGTACTGGCACCGCAACGGCCGTGCGTCTCTCCCTCCTCACTTATATTTAGGTTGTCGGTTCATGCGCACTGATACTCAATTGACCGCCAATTATAGGTTGTAGCGGGCATAGTAGCGTTGCTTGCTGACTTTCGGATTTCAAAAAACATGGCCACACTCGGCTGGCTTAACCCCTGGCTGTACGGACGCGGCTCTAAGGGTCTCAAAGACGTCACTCAAGGCGAGAATGGGGGTTGTGCAATCGAGGGACTCGGATTCCCTGCCCTCGAAGGATGGGATCCTGTACGTTTCACCAGACTTGTCACTTCTTCACTTTCGACATCGGATGACCCTAGTGTCCGCAGGTTACGGGCCTTGGATCACCAAATTTCGGCAAGATGCAGAAATGGCTACCAGGAAAGAATTATAAGCCGTTTGCTCCAAAGCCGACCTGAATCCGGTGAGGACTGTCCTCGCCTTGACGGCAGCACGCCGCTGGGTACACTCCCTTCACGGATTTCCTGCTCGGAACATAGACTGTGAACGGGTTTCAGAAATGATGGGGCTCGCAGAGTGCAATAAAATATAATTCGTTTTGTAATTCTAACGACAACCGTCCTTAAGTTCGGACCCTTTACCCCAAGAGACCGTTTTCGAACAGATGGACCAAAAAAACAAGTGACGCTAGACTATAGTATACGAGATTCTAAGGCCATACGACAGACAATTCTTAACAAAGAGAGGGAAATGTGCGAAGAAGAAAGAATTGGTCACAGAGTCAGATGGACAAGCACGTACAGTAGTATAGCGGCGCGTCCATCGTCACTACCAAAAAGCTAAAATCAGGGCCCAATATTTGAAGGTTGAAACAACGCGGAATGAATCACCGTAGCTTGCAAAGTTAGCTTGCGTAATAATTTGAGCGGGAATTTAAGTGTGGCGGCCATGTGGGGTGGACAGTAATGAAGGAGCAGAGGCTATGGCGGTGTCATCGCCATACGACATAGTTCCCTCGAGCCATATACACTGCCCCGTCTTGGATACTGTAACATACCTTTGCTCCGGCCGCACTTGTCAGCAAAACTTCATGACACCTATTACTGTCCCGCTCTCTGCACACATTCGGGATCTCATCCTTTCCACAGAAAGACTCGGTTTCTTCTACCCTAACCAACTTCTTAAACATTCTCGACGCCTATAATGGGGGGGATCGAACTTCAGAGCTATAGAGCGTGACAAGCATGCAGGATGTATGGCGCTATCGCCCCGAGAACATGTTGTAAATGCAAGCGATACTAGGATAGAGTCTTCCCCTGCATCCCGCCTAAATCTGGTGTTCCAATGCCCGTAACCTTCAGAGACAAGGGTCATCCGATGTCGAAAGTGAAGAAGTGGAACGTACAGGATCCCATCCTTCGAGGGCAGGGAATCCAAGTCCTTCGGTGTTACAAACCTGATTCGAGCCTGTCGTGATGTCGGTGAGAGCCTTAAAGCCGCAACCAGCCACGGGTTAAGGAAGCCGAGTCGGCGCCTCTGTCTGAAAAGGTTCCAGTCATTAAGCAGCGCCACTACGCCCGCCACAGCCCATAAATTGGCGGTCAGCTGGGTGCCAGTGCTCAAGAAACGATGGCCTAAACATAAGTGAGGGAGATACGCACGGCCGTTGTGGTGCCTGTACTGCTGGAAAGTCTGTCGTTCCCGTTGACGACGATCTTCAATCCCAAGGCCTGCGCAGAGAGGCCGGGGACGCCGCGGCCCTGAGCGCTGTACAAAGTATATAAAGTACGATTAACATCAGTGAAGTGAGGTCACAGAAGTAAACGCACTTGTAGAGGCCTCGATGCTGGTTGCCGAGCTTCTCGAGGTATGCAAGCATGGCTTCTAACTGGTAGCGGGGGCGTGAAAAGTAGTTTGAGAAGCTGCCACCAGAGAATTTCGCTGCAGACTCCGTTCGACGTCCGTCGTTCCGCCGACCGCGGTGACGTAGTCACCTGCCAAACCGCGCAATGTGGTGAGCATCATGGACTTGAGAGTATTCCTTCCAATCTGAGAGAAAAAAGGCCACGCGTACAGGTTGCGAGAAAAGTGGGCCTGAACTTGAGAAGGCCATCGCTGCCCACGCAGTCCCCTTCGCCTTCGCTATTGTTACCAGTCGTGAAGAGAACGGTGACGCCACGCGAACGGAGTTGTGCGAACAATCGGCAAGCTTCTTCATATTTCTTCGGAAGAGTATCCTCATTAAAGCTAAATGACCCGCTGACCGTCTGAGGGGGTAATGGCAGAGTGATGATATATCTGAGCCAAGTCATGAACCAGTCATCCGTGCCGACGGACCACGGCCTGCGACGTAGTAGATGACAGGGGTTGGAAACACAAAGACCTCAAGGTATTGGATGTCCGCATCCAGCTCTCTGCCTGGCTGAATGTCCGGCGGCCCAGCGCTAGTTGCGTCGGCGCCAAGTTGGCCCAGGTAGCCACTGAGCACCTGCTTCGTCTGGGCCTGGATTGAGGTCTAACTGTCTGCGGGATGGAAGACTTCCGCCAAGATGCTCCGGAGCTCACATAAGTTCTGAGGAACTGGTTGGGGTCCAGGGAGAGGGCTTCAAACTGCAGAGCGCGTGAGTTCCTTCACGTTATCGCCTGAGGCGGTGACTTTGCACTTACAACATTGTGAGTCGGCCCCGCTGCAGCGGAGTTTCTCTGCATAATGGAACGCAAATGGGCTTGAATATTACGCCCGCTGGAGCGTAAGGCATCGGAGGGTAAGTGGATTTATCTCCTCCACTTGCAGGAGGGGGGGTGCTAATGTTCGGAAGGAGGTAACGAGTCGCAGTGCGTAGTGCGTGAACGAGTCGAGGGGTTATCTACAGTTGAAGCTTGAAGGTCTGTTCATCACAAATCGGATGCTGCATAAATAACTTCGTAGGTCGTGTGACGTCATAACCACAAGCCCGGGATTCAGAGGATCGAGATGAAGTTAGAATGGAGGACGGTCGAGAACGGAGCGATGACGAGTTAGGGGGAGGATGATGTAGTAGTCGTCCATAGAGTGTTCGTGTGATACAAATCCGTATGCTGTCTGCGCGTCTATCGTGACCGTGTCACCAGCGCTCCGAGTTGCTGACGTCTTTGGGGAAGCTTAGCCATGAGGCGGTGTGCACCCTTACTCGCACTGTCAACCTCTCATTAACTTGTTCGTTTCTTCCACAAAATCATTCTCAATACGCTCAAAGATGGTAGAAATGAGCCCACCTCTTCGAAGAATATCGAGGCGACGGCGAACTGTATGAGGGCATAAGAGGCAAGGACCAGACACGGGAGGAAATACGGGTATTCAGCCCAGAAGGGCTGTGAGAAGTAATCTGGTCAACGATCCTGTGGGAGTGATAAGAAGCCGCCAATGAGAGACCTGTGTACGAGATATCAGCAGGATACAAGAGAAGCCGGACCCCATGACCTGTCCAACCGCACCGGAGATTAGAAGCAAAGAGAACCCGCGGGCAACATTGATCTCGTCGGTAAGTTCCGCCAGCATTGTTTTGGCAATGCCCACGCTCCCGTTTAGCGCGCCACCTACTGTAAGCCGCATTATAAACCGCGGCTGAGGTTGCGGCACGACGCATATTAGCGAGCGACTTAACCCCAGGCTCTAAGTCAAGCGAAGATATACCAAAGAACTAGGGCCCAAGAAAAACGCGAGAGGCGGAACAAGGTGATCGAAATAGTTGTTCCAAAAAGACCGGACAGGAGGATGAGCTTACGCCCGACGTGATTGGAAAGACGGTTCCACTGGAGCACGGTGACCACCTCCGCCACATGATTCACGGACAGCTGAGACACATACGCACCCATTGGTACTTCACTAATATCAAGAGAAACGAGACGCACTGTGATTACTGTATAGTACCCCACATTGCGTCGATCCCCACTAACAATTGGAAGCTCGCTCATCATCTAAAAACAATATAAAAATCCGCATATAATAACAGAATAGTCCAGAGTCATTGTCATACCTGGTTGATGAAGCTATGAAGGCCTGAAGGTTGGGGCACTGCCAGACTCGAGATTGCTCTGGCACGCCTAACATCTCGATGACTACTTTTCTAACAAGTCCGTAGAGGCCCTTCAGTGCAAAGCAAAGTAAGTACAAAGCATGCCGGTATTTTCTTTCGGAATAATGAGATTGAACTGGCAGCGTGCACGAGGCAATGTGTCCGATCATCCGAGTCACACCCCGCGATGATTTTACTTTAGTTTCCCTGGATTGAACTAGGTGTCGCCGTTGGCGACCGAAACCTTGTTTGCTTGTATTTTTTGCGTGTGAACCGGACAAGACTCGATGTTTTCGGTCTGCGTTTCAGCTGAGTCCCGTAATAGTAGAGTGAAAAACACGGGCAAGACGTAACATTGATTTTTGACAGGATTGATTGTCGCAAAATCGGGAAGGGGTTTATAATTTGTAATGGTTGTAACCGAAATTAGCATGCCATACAGCGCTTTTCATAACAAAATTCACCCCTACCATTTTTTTCACACAGGCGGGATTCAAATGGGTGTTCCGGCTGCTGTGCCGCCCCGCAAAAATTATTCGAGTAATTAAAAAATGAATATATGTAATCTACTTATCCGACACATAGCATATATTCGTATCAAATGGGGTATTACAAATGACAAGGTTGAAAATCGATGAGGGTTCACGCACACAGCAAGAACATACACGTAAGCAAAGCGCCCACCTGATTCGTTCCCTTTCGGAACTGAGGGGCCCAAGACTCACTGTTTTTAACAAAACCAAAATATATATTTCTATTTGTAAAAATACAATGGCTAGTCTACAGTGTGTTCATCTGAAAGGGTATCAATCGACCCCTTCAACTCGTGGTCATGTTGTGGTTGTCGTGGTGGCGGGTGTTCTTGTGCCATACTGGTGATGCTCATTCTGTGTCTCCCTCACCACCTGCATCATCGTCGCTGCTGTTACAGTCATATTCACCTGGCATCATTTTCCTAGGTGTCTGAGTCGTCGTAGCAGTTGTTGTAGCTTGGGTGGTGATGCAGTGGTGAATCTGGTGATGGTTGATATCAAGGTGGAGAGGCGGTCAGCAGCAGTGGCAGTGAGCCGGTTGGTGTAGATCTGAGGGTGTGATTCCCTATCTGACGGGCATGCCAGGCAGTGGGATGGTAGTGGCAGAGGAAGGCAGGAGGAGGGAAAGGGTTCTGAGAGCAAACACGGATAACGCTAGAGCACTGACTCAGATTCTGTGAACCTCTTGATCGAACATACACCGATCCCTTTGTATTCATGACTTTCTGAAGCACACAGTCCCTCAAGGGACATAAATATAACTTGTTGAGGAGGGCTTGAGGGATATAACTGAACAAAAGTCAGTTTGGAGGGAAGGGGGTGCAACTGCCAAGCATGGATAACTATTCTATAACCTAATTTTTCGAGATAACCCGATTTCCTGAGAAATTCTGCTGGACTTAATTATGAACCCCGCTCTTAGTTTCAGAAGTCCGGCTGTGTATTCGAAATGAGGGGTGAATTTTGATATGAAAAGCGCTGTAATAACCGACCCCTGACTACAGTAGAACCCCTTTTATCCCATACTGCTCCGTGGACAGCCCAGGCTATGGGTTATGGGGGGTTATGGGTTCCTAGGAGAATGCGAAAAATGTATAATTTTTTTTTCTTTCCGAATTGTAAATCTACAGTAAAGTAAAAGAAGTATTCCTCAACTGTGTTACAGTGAATTGAACTGAATTCCGTTTCCAAGACTTGATAATATGGGTATGTGTTGACAAGGAAAGCTAGTTCTAAGCTGCCAGCGTACGCTGGTCAAAGAACTGTAATGCGTGCAACCAGGCCTTGACACACTCCATAACCAATGCTCATAACACTGTCATTGCTTTTAGTTTCACCAACAACTCAAGATTGACGTGTTATTGTGCTTTGAATAGTTAGATACACAGTGAGGAAGAAGAACAGAAGAAGGGCATTAAAAGCCAGATGCCAAGTCGAGTACCAGTGATGGTGTTGTATTCAACTTGTCAGGCAGGAGACTATTAGGCCTGTATTGTTACGATTTGGCGGTGTGGGTCAACATAAGCGGGATGACGAGTCGCTCCCAAATCTTACTCTTCATATGCTGTGGCTTACTCACGTATTACTGTACGATTACTGGTGATGACTGATAGTATTAGTGGACGATTACTTAGCGTTAGTAGTAGTGGCTGTATCGCTGACAAAGGCATACAGTCAGAGAACAGTTATAAGGCAGCTATCGACTGTTGTGGTCGATAGCTTTACTCTCTTGTATCATTCTCAAATCTAGTCGGGTTCTCTCTCTCCAAAGACCCACCTCACGTCTCGCTCTCTTAGGAAGGCACTTTCAAGTGTCCTTGCATCTGGTCACACCTGTGCGTGTCGACACGTGCTGATAAGTCACGTCATATTGTCACCGCGTATACTGCCTAAGTCAGGCCAGGGTCACGACGACCATAACATTAGAGTAAAGCTCTCCATATGCCGTGGCAACAATCACAACCAAGGACGGTTGGGACTTCCAACCTTTTCCGGTCGACTCTCGAAACAGAGACGTGCCCGCAAGATACGTCATCAACCGAGTTCGTTGGAGGACAATCCCCGACGACAGAAGAAGCGGAGCACTAGAACACTTCAACACCGGATACTACGCAGAAGCAGCCACTGCACAAAGATTTCATCCTATCATCTTTCACCGCGAAAGGTGTTGCTGGGTGGAACTCAGGTGGAACCGAACCCACGAATACTTTGAAGCGGCCAGGCCAGCTGGCGACGATCTCAACTGCAACATTCCCCTAGCAGAAGCACGACCAATTGAAGAACAAGGAAGGATCGAAGGAGAACCAGAGGAAACACACTCAGAACCACTATCGCTGGAACTCCAACACAGGACACCTGCAAGATCCGACACGAGCCATACAAGCGAACGAGCGCAGACTCCATCAATAACAGAAGAACCTGAACACATTTACATTCACGAAGACGCACCAGAAGTAGAGGAAATCACTCAACAAACAGCTACGTTGCATATCCCTGACCCGATCAGAATGGCAACTCAAACACATGTTGAAGAGCCAGCACTGCTGGTTATCGACGAATGAACGGGTCATATAGTAGAAATGCACCCAGAAGACGTACAAGCTGCAAGAAGGGCCATGGGACCAGACGAGCGCGATCAACCCGGAGGGTTTGATTTCGATTATAACGAGCCACCCCCACAACCATACGAACAAATCAACAGAGGCGGCGGAACACGGGGGTACCCATATCAACGTCAACGCGAAGTCCCTCCACCCATAGGAGGAGGAGGGGGACCACCAGGAGGACCACCAGGAGGACCGCCACCACCAGGAGGAGGAGGACCACCACCAGCTGGGGGAGGCCAACAACAAGGAGGACACGCAATGGACAAATTCATAGGCAACCCTCCAAGTTCATTCAGTGGGGAACGCTCAAAAGTGGAAGGATTCATCCTTCAATGGGAAGTATACGCTGGAGTAAACGCAAGTCATTCGGCAATGAGGAACAAATATCAGAAAGCTATGTTATTCCTCACCTATGTTCAAGGGGACCTGGTTAACGCCTGGGTCATGTCTGCAAGCCAATGGCTAGTCAGAGAAGTACAAAGAGGCGTCAGCCAATTCGACAACAGGCTGTGGAACAACGTTCTACAAGCTTTTCGACGGCAATTCGCCGATATACTCAGCAAGGAACGTGCTCAGTGTCACGTGGTGACATCGTTCCGACCACTGCGCGCACAAAACGTTGCAGATGCACTCATGAGCACTGGAAGAACTGTCAAGACTACCCAGAAGCGCACACATGGGTATTAGGTCAGCCAACATATAGCGAAGAAGAAGAAGAGGTTCGCGCTCTCGTATGGGCTCAGGCAGATGGATATCCTGCGGCAGAAGAAGAAGACTATGAAGTAGAGGAGGATGAAGCCCTCCGTATATGCCAGTTAGTGAGTGGAATGATCGTCCACCCGTCGTCTCCAGACGCTGGCACAAGTGTTACAGGAAGGATGAGGGTCACGTGATCTGTCACGTGAAAGTCCCAGATCATGCCTTGTATCTGGTCTAACCCATAAGTCATGGGACTTCAAGGATGGAAGAGCTTTACATAATGTAACGTTTCCTCGGATGTGAGATTCCCGAGAAGCCGAAGAAGATGTCACGTGTAGAAGAGGAGGTTAAGTCCCAGGTCACAGTATGTATCTGACCTAAGCCATAACTCAGGGGACTTCGGTGTTGTATCAAGAATGGAAGATTATGGAAGGTTCTGGAAGGGCCATAGTAGGCATGAGGTCAGAGGCGATTCCTGACAGCTGAAGGTCTAGACATTTCCTTGTATGGTTCAAGTTCTGATGGAACAGGTTCTGATGCGCTGGTATTGCGCCCTGACATTTGTTATCTTGGTTCTCTATTGTTCTAGTATTCTATGATGTCATTTGTGAGTCATGTGTTGTTCTTATCTCGGACTCATGGTCGTGTTATCTCTGACTCATGTGGGGCCTTATGCCTCATGTACTGTATGTTTCATGATAAGCCCCTGTGGCTTGATGGACAATCCCTATTGGCAGATAAGATCGTAGGTCGTGTTTACTATAGTTCGAGCTCAGCTTTAAAACTAGCTTGAAAGTACTATATATACTAGGCAGGTATCGCCAGTAGTCGTTAGCTTAGTTGTTTTGGACTTCCACCTGTATTCCTCTCAGGTTCTATTCAAAGCATTCTCATAGCAGAGTCATTGGTCTGTGTGACTAGCATCTCATCTTGTTGCCAACTTGTGTGTCCAAGTCATCACCTTGTTAGGCCATCACAAAGGGACCTTTTCTGGTTATTCGCCTTTCACGAGTTCTAGTTGAGTTGTAAGCCGTGCGCTTAGCTCATCGTTTGATTCAAGGAAACCGTTGGATCCAAGTCGGATCAGCGTTTGGTGGAAACGCTACATTACAACTAAGCTTCTTTCTTCCTTCTATCAAACAAGTCGTTCACACATTGTCCTTTAAAGGACTAGATGCTCCAGCTGTCCCTATTCTTCATCGCTGCTTTTCTCTTCAAACGTTTTGTCCCTCCCGTCGCTTATCTTCCCTGCACCACCTGCAGCAAGATCAATCATCGCAGCCGACTAGATTATACTGGCGAGTGCGAACGTTGCTTTGAAAACAGATTACAAGCAGAAGGATATTGGCAAGTACGAGGACGCTGCACTGATGCCCTCTATGACGGAACTGTCGACCCGGACGACCTCGATGAACATGCCGAGGATTAGACAAGGAAGAGTAATCAACCGCGCACCAGGAAGAAGGGTGTGCATAGAGGAAGCTGAGTTATTTGAAAGAAATTGGGATCACATCAAGTCTGACTTTATCCTGGAGGAGAAGTTCAGCAAGCAAAACCTCTCAAGACTATGCCGGTCGTTGGAAATTTGGCAGTCAGCAGTAGAAGCCACGATTCGGGAGAAGGTTGCCTCTGAGGCAGTTCTGAAGCTGAGTCCAGACTGTTCTCCATCCCCACCATTATCACCATCATTGCCATCTCAGGAATACAATCTCTCGCTCAGTATGTTCCCTGATGAAGAAGAAGAAGAAGAAGAAGAAATGCCTGGCAAGGCGATAGAATATGCAGAAGGGCCAGACTCTGATGATGAGTCTGAGGAAGATGAAGACGAGCCTGAAGAGGCTGAAGAATCCGCAGAGGAAGAAGAAGCGCCTGAGGAGGCTGCAGAATACCTAGAAGACATGCCGTCAAATGGAGGACCCCCTCCAGGATATGACGAGGAGTGGGACGGACCCTGGACGCCTAAGCAAGACCAGGAGGAGGAGAAAGCGCCTGAGGAGGCTGAAGAATACCTAACGTCGCCAGAAGTGGCAGAAGAAGAAGAGTGGAACAAGTATCAGCGAGGGGACACAGGGGAGTACACCCCTTATGATCCCAAGTTTCTTAGTTCACCATTTTTCCTGGAGATGCCAGAAGCGCCCCCAACACCAGTGGGTCCATCTTCATGGCAGCAGAATGTCGAGGCCGCGCAGCAGTCGCTGGCCCACTATCACGAGTCAATCGCGCCGGTCCCAATGGACACAAGCGCAGGAAGAAGTCGAGCAAGTCAAAGAGCCTCCTCTTGGAGTTGAGGCGTTGGTCCCCATGTGGACCTAAAAGTATGTTTTCATTGTGGAGTAGCAGGACACATTCGCCCCCATTGCCCTAACAGGACACCGCCGCGCATACGCTGTCACCATTGTGGTGAAGAAGGTCACATTCGCCCCCTCTGTCCAAATAGAGGACAGCCAAGATTACGGGCAGGAATAACAAAAGAAGGTATTCAAAATGCCTTCAGAAGATTCAAGAGGGAAGGAAGCCCTATGCAGCAAAGTCGGCAGAAGAGCCGCAAAGTGCGCTTCAATGCGCAGGAAGATAGCAAGCAGTTCACAAGGGGAAGCCCCCCTTCTTCAGTTCGTCGTTCACAATTTCTTTCTAAAAATTCTCTCGCTGGCGTCTTATCGCGCAGTGTTCTCGCGGACGTATTGCGTGGTCGCAATTCTAAAGAGGAGGTAATGTCACGTGGTGACATCGTTCCGACCACTGCGCGCACAAAACGTCGCAGATGCACTCATGAGCACTGGAAGAACTGTCAAGACTACCCAGAAGCGCACACATGGGTATTAGGTCAGCCAACATATAGCGAAGAAGAAGAAGAGGTTCGCGCTCTCGTATGGGCTCAGGCAGATGGATATCCTGCGGCAGAAGAAGAAGACTATGAAGTAGAGGAGGATGAAGCCCTCCGTATACGCCAGTTAGTGAGTGGAATGATCGTCCACCCGTCGTCTCCAGACGCTGGCACAAGTGTTACAGGAAGGATGAGGGTCACGTGATCTGTCACGTGAAAGTCCCAGATCATGCCTTGTATCTGGTCTAACCCATAAGTCATGGGACTTCAAGGATGGAAGAGCTTTACATAATGTAACGTTTCCTCGGATGTGAGATTCCCGAGAAGCCGAAGAAGATGTCACGTGTAGAAGAGGAGGTTAAGTCCCAGGTCACAGTATGTATCTGACCTAAGCCATAACTCAGGGGACTTCGGTGTTGTATCAAGAATGGAAGATTATGGAAGGTTCTGGAAGGGCCATAGTAGGCATGAGGTCAGAGGCGATTCCTGACAGCTGAAGGTCTAGACATTTCCTTGTATGGTTCAAGTTCTGATGGAACAGGTTCTGATGCGCTGGTATTGCGCCCTGACATTTGTTATCTTGGTTCTCTATTGTTCTAGTATTCTATGATGTCATTTGTGAGTCATGTGTTGTTCTTATCTCGGACTCATGGTCGTGTTATCTCTGACTCATGTGGGGCCTTATGCCTCATGTACTGTATGTTTCATGATAAGCCCCTGTGGCTTGATGGACAATCCCTATTGGCAGATAAGATCGTAGGTCGTGTTTACTATAGTTCGAGCTCAGCTTTAAAACTAGCTTGAAAGTACTATATATACTAGGCAGGTATCGCCAGTAGTCGTTAGCTTAGTTGTTTTGGACTTCCACCTGTATTCCTCTCAGGTTCTATTCAAAGCATTCTCATAGCAGAGTCATTGGTCTGTGTGACTAGCATCTCATCTTGTTGCCAACTTGTGTGTCCAAGTCATCACCTTGTTAGGCCATCACAAAGGGACCTTTTCTGGTTATTCGCCTTTCACGAGTTCTAGTTGAGTTGTAAGCCGTGCGCTTAGCTCATCGTTTGATTCAAGGAAACCGTTGGATCCAAGTCGGATCAGCGTTTGGTGGAAACGCTACACTCAGGCCCAGCTCGACGCTGGAATTCGAATGAAAGAAGGGAAGATCGACGACTACATAGCGCTATTCGAACAACTAGTTCGATACACTAGATACGACATCAACGCCAAGCAAACCCTCAAGTACTTCATAAAAGGACTTCCGAGGACACTTTATGAAGCAATGTATCAACACGACGATCCTCGAACATATGAAGACTGGAGAGCATCAGCGCTCAGAAGGCAGCAAAAGTGGATCCACATGCAGACGGTGCGCGGAAACCTAGACATGTTCAAAGGATCCGCTAACAGAAACCAATCGGGAGCATTGGCAAAATTGCTCGCTCCACTATCAAATCCCGACGCAATGGACATCTCAGCAGATCAAGTCAGAGGAAGGCTCGCAGGGGCAGAAGAAATCCTCAACTCTCCACGACCTCCCTTCCCTCCAAGGGGAGGGTATCTTCAAAGGCAACGTGGAAATCAACCGGACTTTAGTCAAGTCCAATGTTACAACTGCGACAAAATGGGGCACATCAGCCGAGACTGTCGCCAACCACGACGAAACAAACACCAGAAAATAAGGAGTGCAGAAGAGAAACCAAAAACCGACGAAGACAAAGCAGAAAACTGGCTGAGGGGAGTAGCCAGCGAAGGAGACGATGTGAAGGACCTCATCTTGCAGAAGTTGATGGGGATGGATTTTTCAGACGCCTGAACCCGACGGCCTGGGCGAGGGCACTTCATTGTAACTCTGTGTACATTATACGCTACCAATCTATGCGAGTTCCAGTTCAGCTGCACACACGTTACAACATGGCCGAAGTAAAAGCACTAGTGGACTCAGGAGCCACTGATAATTTTGTGAGCGAAAGTTTTCTCCAACGAATGGGGATAAAAACACGGTTGCTAGACAAGCCAAAGCGGATCTACAATATTGACGACACCGCAAACAAAGCCGGACGCATAACTCGTTATGTCATCCTTCGAGGCGATGTCAACGGAAATAGCAAGGAAATGAGGTTCCTAGTCACCAATATCGGGAAGGAGGACATACTCTTTGGATATCCCTGGTTAGCGGCCTATGAACCACAGTTCGACTGGAGGAAAGGGTCAATTAGCCTGACGCACCTCCCAATTACCATCAAAACGGTCAATGTGACCGACAGAAGAAACGTGCTGGCTCACCTGTTAACAAAAACAAAAGAACATATAGCAGAACAGCTGGAGCAAGAGGAATCACGAGGAAGGAGGGTAATGATACCAGCCGTTGAACACGCCATCGTGGCAAAACCAAAGGACGAAGAAACCGCCATCCTACCTCCACAATACGAACCATTCCGCAAGGTGTTTGATGAAGAAGCATCAACGAGACTCCCAGAACGGAGACCTTGTGATCACGCAATTACGCTGCAACCCAACACCCCAACGTCGCTCACGTGCAGGATTTACCCCATGACTTGCACTGAAGACGACGCTCTGGATGCCTTCATAGATGAACACCTCAAAAAAGGTTATATCCGACCCTCGCAGTCACCATACACATCGTCCTTCTTCTTTATTAAAAAGAAGGATGGGAAGCTTTGCCCCGTCCAAGACTATCAGGCGATAAATCGGTGGACAGTACGAAACCAGTACCCACTCCCACTGATAACAGATTTAATGTGGGACCTGGGAGGGGCGGTCATGTTTTCAAAATTTGACGTCAGGCAAGGGTACAACAACATTCGGATCAAGGAAGGGGACGAACATAAAGCAGCGTTCAAAACGCGATGAGGCCTCTTCGAACCCACAGTCATGTATTTCGGCCTCTGCAACTCACCAGCAACCTTCCAGGCCTTTATGAACAAGATCTATCAACTGGTTATCGCAAAATTTGCGACGGAAGGCACACACATCCGCATTTACATGGACGACATAGCTGTCGCTACTAATGATTGTGGCTCCATGCAGTGTACGAACGAAGCACATACAGCGGCGGTCGCAGCCGTTCTCGCGGTCGCCGCAGCCCATGACCTCTATTTCAAACTAGCAAAATGCGTGTTCCACGTTCCGTCCATTGATTACCTGGGGGTAATCCTTGAAAAGGGGATGACGCGCATGGATCCTGCGAAGGTCACAGGGGTCCGCAACTGGCCCATACCGACAAAAGTCAAAGACGTATGCAGCTTTTTAGGCTTTTGCAACTTTTATCGCCCCTTTATTCGAGGTTTCGCTGACATCGCCAAACCAATGAACGAACTAACAAGGAAAGATGTCGGATGGCATTGGGGACCAGCCCAACAAGGTGCCTTCGAGACACTCAAGAACCGCGTCACAAGCAATCCGATCCTCGTTCACCCAGACCCAAAAGCACAATACGACCTTGAAGTAGACGCATCAGGATTTGCTGTCGGAGCAGTCCTCATGCAGAAGGGATCTGATGGCAAGAAACACCCAGTAGCATTCTATTCGGCCACCCTTAACGAGGCCGAATGAAACTACGACATATACAACCTGGAATTATTGGCCATCGTGAAGGCATTACGAAACTGGAGATACCTACTGGTGGGGTCACCACATAAGGTCAGAGTATTCTCGGACCATATGAATCTA
Source organism: Lactarius quietus (assembly GCA_015025155.1). Classification (NCBI taxonomy): domain Eukaryota; kingdom Fungi; phylum Basidiomycota; class Agaricomycetes; order Russulales; family Russulaceae; genus Lactarius; species Lactarius quietus. The sequence goes on along the minus strand of WITN01000080.1, from coordinate 168,680 downwards.
CAATACTGGCGAGACCCACAGAAGATCAGCCGAAGAGTAGCTCGAGAAGTACTAGAATTGGAAGAATACAACATCGAGATACACCACCTCAAGGGAAGAGCCAACGGTAGAGCGGACGCGTTGTCCAGAAGACCAGACTACGACACTGGAGAAAAGGACAATGATCAAGTCACAGTACTACCAAATGAAATATTCATATGAATGATAGCAGGGATCACACCAACACCTATCAAACAGGACGAAACACAAATCAAAACGTGGATTAGCCCCCATGAACTCAAGAAGATAGACGGTGTATGGTTCAAGAATGAAAGGGTGGTAGTCACCACAAAGAAGCATGAGGAACTAAGGGAAGTCATAAAGCAATACCATGACGCATTGACGGCGGGACACCCAGGGATAGCAAAGACACAAGAATTGCTAACTTGACACTACTGGTGGCCAAACATGAAGGCCGACGTTAAGGACTACGTTCAAGGATGCGCGGAGTGTCAACAACATAAGGTCAACACTCGACCCACCAAAGCACCATTCGAACCTATCTACCCTCAAATAGGAGCTACACCATTTGAAGTCATCGCGGTGGACTTCATAACTAAGTTACCCCAGTCAGACAGATATGACTCGATTCTGATGATCACGGACCATGATTGTTCTAAAGCGTCGATATTCCTACCCTGCCAAGAATCGATGTCGGGAGAAGAAACTGCAATGTTGTACGCTCAGAAGGTACTCCCACGGTTTGGACTTCCAAGCAAGATAATCAGCGATCAAGACCCTTGTTTCGTGGCAAAATTCATGCGGGAACTATGCCGAACCCTTCAGATACAACAAAACATATCAACCGCTTACCATCCCAGGACAGACGGGCAATCAGAACGCACAAACCAGTGGTTAGAGCAATATCTCCGACTGTGGGCGAACGAAAAACAAAATAACTGGGCAGCACAACTGCCTCTAGCAGAGTTCGCCCATAACAACACGATAAGCAGCACCACAAAACAAACCCCATTTTTCACGCTAATGGGGTATCATCCTAGAGATAAATGGGCACCAGGTACAATCAATCTGCCCAGCGTATCAAACAGACTAGAACAATTGGCGAACGCCCGTCGGAGCGCGCAGGAGAACATGATAAAGGCCCAGAAGTCATGGGTCAAACACAAAGACACGCCTAGGTACGCCATAGGAGACCAAGTATGGCTAGATGGGCGCAACCTACGAACCAATCAACCGGCTGCTAAGCTGGCGCCCAGGAGACAGGGACCATTTGAAGTCGCACAGGTGATGTCTCCTGTGAATTATCGGCTCAAGTTACCCCCGCATTGGAAAATACATGACGTGTTTCACACAGATCTGCTTACACCTTACAAAGAAACATGTATGCATGGTGTAAACTACTTATGCCCACCACCCGAATTAGTTGAAGGCGTGGAAGAATATGAGGTCGAAAAGGTGATAGATTCCAGAAGGTCGGGTTGAGGGCGCAAACTTCAATATCTCATCAAATGGAAGGGATACGCGGACTCGGAAAACCAGTGGGTCCCATGGGATGATGTCCATGCGGAGAAAGAGATAAGGAAGTTCGCACGATTAAACCTGAAGGCTGAAACTCACATAAAAGCAGCCTCGACAGGACCGGTGACACCATCACCCCTCCAATCCTCTCACTCAATGGCCCATGTCCCTCTCACCATTGTCAACCTTGACGAGATCGCCATCCCCCACATCAACACCCTCGAAACCTACGACGGTAACAACAACATCGATGATCAATTCTGCTCAGCCTTCGAGCATGTTAGAGCTGTCGCCGAACAAGACCAAGCCGCCCGAGACCTTGCCAAGGCTCGCAGGCGATTCCCTACACCTGCAAGCGGCAGAGTGGAAGAAGATGAGGAAGGAGTACGGCCTATTGAAGGAGGTGATGTCAGCATGGAGGACGGATCAAGTAATGAAGAGGACGGCAGCGGAGAGGAGGATGAGGATACGACTACTAACGAGGCGAGTATCAACCAGTCCACCACCTCTCTCACTACCACTGTCGTTGGCAGCATCAACCAGTCCGCCACTTCGCTCACCACCACTGCCGTTGACGCTGACGACAGCGAAGATGAAGACAACAGTAGCGACAAGTCCTACCACGCAGCACGAGTCGTCTGCGTCCAGTGCGACAATCCCCCCGACTACTGCCATTGCGCTCCCGTGCCTATACCTTTCCAAGTTCGCACCCTTGCCAGCGAAGCCGACGATGACGCACTCCGACCACCTCCAGTTGCTGTTGTCTATGGACCAACGGCGGCGCAGGGATACGAAGCGTGCGGTCTTCCCCCCTATACTGACGAACGCGACCCATTGCCCTTCACTACGCACCGAGCGCATGCGACGAGGCTCCCTCTCCATGCCATATCGCCTACTCCCGGAGGATTCATCCTCAACAATGGGATGAACTGGGTCCCGATGGTCATTGAACACGAGGGGCGAAGAATCCCAGCCAAGTATGTACGAGTCTGCATGCTAGACAACCCCAAGGTGTTCGGGACGATGGGGAAGTATTCCCCCATCTACCAAGCGGACATCCACGCCGAACCATGCCGCGACATGGGCCCCGCAGCTGAGTACACTCGTGAAGAACTCAGCTACTTCCACGCTGACTTCCGTGGAAAGCGACAGGTAGACGAAGCCCTCGCCAGGCTGGGGGACATCTCCCTCCAAGCCGAGGTGAGATGCTACCGCGCGTCCATGGAGGTCGTAGCCGAGCTTGAACAAGCCATCAAGAAGCTCGAAGACGATATCTTTGTACACATCGATCGGGCCATGCACGCTTCGCGAAGACTAGGGCGCGCACATGCCCTCAGGAGGGTGCGGGATGAGCATGAGATGGACGTCGGACTAACAACGGTTACTAATTGGGTAGTGGGTAATTGAGCGTGGGCGCTCACCCTTGTAAAGGGGGTGATGTTACGATTCGGCGGTGTGGGTCAACGTAAGCAGGATGACGAGTCGCTCCCGAATCTTACTCTTCATATGCTGTGGCTTACTCACGTATTACTGTACGATTACTGGTGATGACTGATAGTATTAGTGGACGATTACTTAGCGTTAGTAGTAGTGGCTGTATCGCTGACAAAGGCGTACAGTCAGAGAACAGTTATAAGGCAGCTATCGACTGTTGTGGTCGATAGCTTTACTCTCTTGTATCATTCTCAAATCTAGTCGGGTTCTCTCTCTCCAAAGACCCGCCTCACGTCTCGCTCTCTTAGGAAGGCACTTTCAAGTGTCCTTGCATCTGGTCACACCTGTGCGTGTCGACACATGCTGATAAGTCACGTCATATTGTCACCGCATATACTGCCTAAGTCAGGCCAGGGTCACGACGACCATAACATGTATCCCTTGAAATAGAGACACGTTCAAGTCAAAAACTCATATTTGTTTGACATTTGTAATTGCCATTGTCAGTCCAGGCAAAGTAGAGAGTCATCGCACAAGTTCATGAGTGAAAACTGCAGCGACAACACACTGTCATCTGCTTACATAACTGAAAATATGACTAATATCTATGGGTTTTGCAGCGTTTTGCACCAAAAAGGCTATGGGTTATGTGTTATTGCGGACCTATGGGTTATGGTACACAAATCCCCGCCCACCAAATTGGTGGACAGATCGGGCTATGGGGTATCAGGGGTTATGGGTTATCTGGCATATGTGATAAGAGGGGTTCTACTGTACTGTAAACCAGTTTGTAATCATCCCCAACTAAAGACGATCGACGTCCCTGGACTGATAATTACTTACCCGAAAATATAAGCGAACCGAGTCAGCGTGATCTGATTATCATGTAGCTGTCATCATCGAACAAGGTTCATCTTAGATAACCTGATTATAAGCTGATGCCTTATCTGTCAGATCATCGGTTGTTTGTACTTGCACGCAACATTGTTGTACTTCCCCCTTCACTTGTACAATTTTTGGTTCCACATCTTATCTCCTGTCCATTGTTCAACATGCCAAAAATATCGGCAAACAAGAAGCCGGCCGGAGGAAAAAGGCCCTGTCCAATTTGTGGAGACGACGTTCATCCCCAAGCGTTCTCTGCACACCTCAGAAAGTGCGAGAGGGAAAGAAAGGAAGCAGAGGAACTACGAGAGTACGAGAAAGACTTGACCAGCCAGGCAGAAGCCATTCTTCGAGGTACGTAGCCTTTGTGCTCTTCCTTCTTCACATCTTCAACTCTTTTTCCCCAAGTTCCCTTAGGACTCAGAATGGCGATTGAGACCCCATCTGACCACGTGTATTACACGACCCCCGAACCTGACGTAGACGCCCAACCAGGTGTATCAGGTACGAAGTTCCCTTTATCACCCCAATCAATAACCTCAACTCCGTCTTGTCCCCAGCCCTAGACGACCCAACTCCCGTGTCTGATAATGCCAGAACCAATCACATCCGAACCGAGTATCACCCCAACAGTGGCAAGAGTGCTAAGATGGTTCATGTCGATGACCCCAGCTACGATACATCTTCAACTTCCAAACCCTTACCTGAGCCCTGGTCGCCATTTTTTGTCATGCACGAGGATTTTTTGGTCTCAGAAATCCTCTTAGAAGGTGCTCTGAACAAAGATCTCTGCAATAGGCTGCTCATGATCTTCAAATTGTGTCATGCTGGTAAGGGGAGGGTGACACTTTCGAACTTTTCGCAGGTTGAAACTGCTTGGGAGCACGCTTCGGTCAAGCTGACCCCCGTGAGTCAAAGAGTGACATCTAAGCGACGGGCTTATCGTATTTCATAGTTTGAATTATCTACAACAGATGTATTGTACAAAGGCAAACAAATGAAGTTTGATGTATACCACCGCCCACTCTGGGAATGGGCGACGGACCTAATCCAGTCTCCCCAACTGGCCCCCCACTTTCGCTGGGACATGGAGAAGATATACTGGTGCAGTGAAGCCTCGTCCCACCGTGTATTCAACGAACCATGCTCGGCTGATGCATTTTGGGAAGTGCAAGTATGATGATTACTTTTTCGTGTCTGATTCAATCTATTAAAACATCGCAGTCCCGGATTCCCAAGGACGGGAAGCCTCTATGCCTCATATTATATGCTGACAAGACCAGGCTTTCAAGTTTCAGGACAGCGCAGGGATACCCCATTGTTGCACACTGCGCCAACCTCCCTGTGAGCATTCAAAATGGCAATGGTGTTGGTGGCGGGCGTGTCGTCGGATGGCTCCCAATCGTACGTCCCATTATCCACATCAGTCCACTGCTAAGTATTTTCTAGGTGAAAGAAGATCCGAAAGAGTGGAACAAACCCGAATATGTCAATTTCAAGCGAACGGTATGGCATGAATCATTTTTGCAGGTCATCCAGTCAATCGTTGGGCACTCAAAGACAGGCTGCTGGCTCGAGTGTGGTGATAGCGTTCGACGATGGATTTTTCCCATTGTTACCATGTTGTCTGCAGACTATGAGGAACAGTACGTTTCCTCTTTCGTGTGACTGCTGTTTCCTATTAATGTCAAGGTGTGTGATGGCTCTGATTTGGGGAACTATGTCGAAATTCCCCTGTCCCAAGTGCCTTGTCCGACAAGAAGATCTTGCTAACCTCACAGAAACGTGGCCCCTCAGGACGACTGCCCACTCACATGAACTTGTCCACCAAGCCCGAGAGCTCTTGAGTGCGCAGGAGTGTGAGAAGCTGCTCTCTGAGTATGGCCTCTGCAATGTCAACGTAAGTGTAATAGCCTGTCTCGCCATCTCAATACACTCATGTGGGTTTCAAGAATGTTTTCTGGCAGTTGCAATACACGGACGTACACCATGTGATCTCCTTTGATCGACTACATTCCAACAATACCGGACTGTTTGGTCGGCACCTCTGGGGAGCCTTCAAGCAGCTCATAAATGGCTATGGTCACAAGGAAGCGGCACAGGTGGACGCTCAGTGAGTTCTGCCACCTTTATTTGATCTTCGAATGCTACGTGAACTTAGGTTCAACGCCGTACCTCGCTGGAGTGGCTTGATCCATTTCGGCGAAGTCATGACCATGTCTTTTATGGATGGCATGAAATTCGAGGATATATTGAAGGCAGGTGTATTTCTTTTTACCATCTCTTTCCCCGCTAGGCTCACCAATTTCAGGTTCTTGTTTTTGTCGCTCATAATATCATTCCACAGAGCAATAAGGCTGGATGGCTGTTGCTTCACACTGTGCGCAGCTTCACTATTGTCGACCTTTATCTCGCTTTTGAGGAACACACGGAACTCACAATCGCCGCAGGGCGACAGGAAATAAGGAAGTTTGCAAGCCTTATGGAGGTATTTACTTTCATTCACTAAGCAATACTGTTATGGTCGTCGTGACCCGAGCCTGACTTAGGCAGTTATACGTGGTGGGAAGAGAACGTGACTTAGCAACACGAGTCAACGCGCGCAGGCGTGACTAAGTTCAAGGACACTTGAAAGTGCCTTCCTAAGAGATCGATGCGAAGTGGGTCTGAAGAGAGAACCCAACTAGATTCGAGGGTGGTACAAAAGAGTCAAGCTGTCAACCACATCAGTCGACAGCTGCCTTATTGTTACAACCTGCTGTCTAACCCGTGGGAAAAACCTGCCTTATCGGTGGGACACGTAAGACTGGAGACCCTTAAGATTCTTCTCCAGTCAAAAACAGGGCCATGGGGCTGCTTGTTACAACCTGCTGTCCTTACTTAGCAATGGACTTACTCTTTATGATTACTTTCTCGTCCATATATGGTCCGGCCCCGTTCTATTCTTAGACCAGGCTTCTTGACCATATGACTCACTTCTTTTCTATTGTTCTCCCTCTTTTGGATGATTCCTCTCACACTTCCCTCCCATGTGATTACTGCGGACTAACATGTGATTACTGCGGATTACTGCGGATGGCATCATCTATTTGTTCCATACAAACATACCTTTATCTATATAAACTTGACTCTTAGGTACCTTGTATCCTTAGACTCGACTTCTTTACCACAACAGTGCTTGTATTCCCTTCACTGGGGTTACTTCAGATCTGTGTGCCCTCTTGTCTCGACTTCCCTCTCATATCAAGTGTAGTCCACTTGATACTTGTTATCCACTTAACCCTTGCCAATTATAGGCTATTTCTCCCTTGATCAGAAACCTCGGAACTAGACTTACACATGTCGTGTAGTACGCCCCCACTGTGGCATTACACTGCTTCTTTTTCTTTATTTAGCAATGGACTTACTTCTTATGGTTACTTTCTCATCCGTATATGGTCTGGCCCCGTTCTATTAATATCCGGCCCCATTCTATTCTTAGACCAGGCTTCTTGACCATCTGACCTACTTCCTTTCTATTGTTCTCCTCCTTTTGGATGTTTCCTCCCACACTTCCCTCCCATGTGATTACTGCGGACTACCATGTGATTACTGTGGACTGCTGCGCATTGCTGCGGATGGCGTCATCTATTTGCTTCATACAAACATACTTTTATCTATATAAACTGACTCTTAGGTACCTTGTATCCTTAGACTTGACTTCTTTACCACAACAGTGCTTGTATTCCCTTCACTGGGGTTACTTCAGATCTGCGTGCCTTCTTGTCTCGGACCTCCCTCTCATATCAAGTGTACTCCACTTGATACTTGTTACCCACTTAACCCTTGCCAATTATAGGCTATTCCTCCCTTGCTCAAGAACCCTAGAACTAGACTTACACACACCGTGTAGCACACCCCCACTGTGGCGTTACACTTATAACCTATCTTGACTGTACGCCTTCGTCAGCGATACAGCCACTACTACTAATGCTGAGCAATCATCCACTAATACCCTGAGTAATCGTACAGTTATACATGAGTAAGAATCATCGATCCATTGGTAAGCTTCAGGAGTGACTTGTCATCCTGCTTACAAGGGACAATAATGGCAAATCATAACATCACCCCCTTTACAAGGGTGAGTGCCCACGCTCAACGACCCAATTTGTAACCGTAGTAAGTCCGACATCTGTTTTGTGCTCATCTCGTACCCTCCTAAGGGCATGCGCGTGCCCTAGTCTTGTTGCCGAATGTCAGGCCCGATCTACGTGGACAAAGATATCGTCCCCGAGCTTCTTGATTGCCCTCTTGAGTTCCGTGACAATTTCCATGGACATGTGGTAGCGTCTCACTTCGGCTTGGAGGGATATATCCCCCAGCCTAGCGAGGGCTTCGTCTACCTGTCGCTTTCCACAGAAGTCAGCGCAGAAGTACTGAAGTTCATCTCGTGAATACTCAGTGGCTGGACCCATATCTCGGCAGGGTTTGGTGTGGATGTGGCCCTATAAATGGGCGAATACCTCCTCATCGTCCCGAACACCTCCGGGTTGTCGAGCATCCATACCCGCACGTACTTTGCGGGGATGCAACATCCTTCGTGCTCGATGATCATCGGGACCCAGTTCATCCCATTGTTGAGGATGAATCCTCCTGGGGCAGGCTGTAGCATTATCACCTAATGCTGGCCTGACTTAGGCAACTTTGGAGTGCGTGACAAGACTGGACGACTTAGCGACTTTGACAATATGTCCAGGCAACAACACCGATGTGAGTTGTGCTTCGAGAGATATCACAAGGGATAGTAATCCACGAGGATAGAAGAATATCACAAGGGATGATGATCCACAAGGATAGAGACGAGTAGGAATCACTTAGTACCCGCGGTACTAGTATACATGAGAAAGGGTGATATTCCAGAAGACCAAGCTGAAGAGCTATGGTCAAGAAACAGAGACTTATATACAGTTACGCGCTGGCTTTAAAGCGCAGCTGGAAACACGAACCCTAGTACCGTTATCCTAGTAATGAGTCAGAGTCAGTTCTAAATATACATGAAGCACCGGTAATCCCAAGCACTGGCGACACGTAAGTGTCCATGACTAACTGAAGCTTACTATCGTAGTCATAACCGATTAGTAAGTGTTCCGAAACTCCGAGAACATGTCATCCTTCTGAGTAAGCGATACAAGACGATGTCAGACGTGACACAGGCGATATGGAACAGAGAGGGCGCCTCACCACATGCGTTCGGCGTGTAGTGATGGGCGATGGGTCGCGTTCTTCCCTATAGGGGGGTAGACCACGTGCTTCATATCCCTGTTCCGCCGTTGGTCCGTAGACAACAGCAATTGGCAGTGGTTGGCTCGTGTCATCGTGGGCTTCTCCGGTAAGGGTGTGGACTTGGAAAGGTATAGGCAGGGGAGCGCAGTGGCAATAGTTGGGGGGGTTGTCGCACTGGATGCAGACGACCCGAGCTGCGTGATATGATTTGTCGCTGTCTTCGTCTTCATCTTCGCTGTCGTCGTCGACAGCAGTAGTTGCAAGGGAGGCGGCGGACTGGTTGACACTTGCCTCATTAAGAGTCGTATCCTCATCCTTCTCTCCGCTGCTGTCCTCTTCACTACCTGGTCCACTCGCCATGCTGACATCACCTCCTTCAAGAGGCTGTACTCCTTCCTCATCTTCCTCCACTCAGCCGCTTGCAGGAGTGGGGAATCACCTGCGAGCCTTGGCCAGGTCTCGCTCTTTGTTACGCTCAGACCCTACTCCAAGCCGCAAACAGTGCAAATGCCTCCATGGACATTGGAAGGACTGCCATGATTACCCAGAGGCGCATACCTGGGAGGCACGTGATCAGAAGGACATTGAAGAAGAAGAGGCCGTACGCGCACTCGTAGCGGCAGAAGACGACAGTTACCTCGCCTATGACGAGGTGTGCAGAGTCCGCCAGCTCGTGAGTAACATGATAACTTGTGGTATGACCCCAGATGCTGGCAGGAAGGTTATTGCAGGATGAATGAAGGTCAGTGACACAGTCATGTGACGAAGTCCCAGGTCATGGAGCTGACCTAATCGATAAGTCATGGGACTCGTGGTGTAGAAGGATTGTCCTGGGCCACAGTACGTATCTGGCCTAACTCATAACTCAGGGGACGTTGGAAGGAGCCATGGAATTGGCGGAAGACAGTTGTGTCCCGAAGACGACCAACGACGACAAATTGTGATTGGGTGGTGTAAGACCAGCGACCTGAGGCTGCCGATATCAGCGGGCCGTGGCTGCCATTGGGACACACTCCAGCGGGCCGGGTAGAAACCCCCTTTCGGGTATGTGTTCAAGATGGATTAGTCCAAGGAGCGCCTGTGTTAGCGCCGAGGCCATTGCTTACTGTTGCATGGCTGATTCGTGTTGTGGACGACATTTCCCACTTATGCTTACTATTGCTTATTGTTCTCGCTTACTGATGCGATGAGGTGGGCTTATTGATGCCCCATGGTTGCTTACTCACTGGTTGGAGGTGCTTAGTCACTCATTGGTGGGGATGCTTACTTATGGCTTATTGATGCCTTATTCATGTGCTGATTGATGTGAGTCATCATGCTTATTATTCACTATTCATACTATGTGTGTCGCCTTTGTGGCTTGACGGACATTTACTATAAATACTATACAAGTTGCGCTATGGTTCGCTAGCTTAGTTGTCTTGAAATCCACCTGTACTCTTCTCAGGAAGTTCAGACAGTCTTATAGCAGAGTCATTGTTCTTTGTGACTATCTTGTTGCCAACTTAAGTGTTAGGCGTTGCCACCTTGTAACGAACCTCAAGCTAGGCAGTATTAGGGGACCTTTTGGTTGTTTACCCCTTTTACAAGTCGTTCAAGGTGTTCCTGAGTTCAGAAGCCGTGCACTTTGCTCAGTGTTGAAGCAAGGAAGACCCATCGGATCCAAGTCGGATCAACGTTCAGTGGAAACATTACTCTCTTGTTGTTCTCGCTCTGCTCAGTCTTGTTCGGCAACAGCTCAGACTTGTTCGACTGATGAGCAGAAGGGGTCGTCCACATTGTTGGTGGTATCGTAGGTGGTGAGGGTGTTGATGTAGGGGATCTCGTCAATGTTGATAATGGTGAGAGGGACATGGGTCATCTTGTGAGAAGGTAAGGAAGTTGATGGTGTAGGTGGTCTTGTCACGGCTGCTTTTATGTGAGTCTCAGCCTTCGGGTGTAGTCATGCGAACTTCCTTATCTCTTTCTCCCGTGGACGTCCTCCCACGGACCCACTGGTTTTCTGAATCTGCATATCCTTTCCATTTGATGAGGTACTGGAGCTTGCGCCCTCAGCCATGCCTTCTGGAGTCTATCACCTTTTTGACTTCATATTCTTCCACGCCTTCGACTAATTTGGGTGGCGGGCATAAGTAGTTTACGCCATGCATGCGTGTTTCTTTGTAAGGTGTAAGCAAGTCTGTGTGAAATACATCATGTATCTTCCATTGCGGAGGTAGTTTGAGCCAATAATTCACAGGGGACATCACCTGTACAACTTCAAACGGCCCCTGTCTCCTGGGCGCAAGCTTGGCAGCCAGTTGGTTCGTTCGCAGATTATGCCCATCTAGCCATACTTGGTCTCCGATGGCATATCTAGGCGTTTCTCAGTGTTTGACCCATGACTTCTGAGCTTTTATCATGTTCTCCTGCACGCTCCGACAGGCTTCCTTCAATTGTTCCAATCTGTTTGATACGCTGGGTAAGCTGATTGTACCTGGCGCCCATTTATCTCTTGGATGATACCCCATTAGTGTGAAAAATGGGGTTTGTTTTGTGGTGCTGCTTATCGTATTGTTATGAGCAAATTCTGCCAGAGGTAGTTGTGCTGCCCAGTTATCTTGTTTCTTGTTTGCCCAGAGTTGTAGATATTGTTCCAACCACTGATTGGTGCGTTCTGATTGCCCGTCTGTCCTTGGATGGTAAGTGGTTGATATGTTTTGTTGTATTTGAAGGACTCGGCATAGTTCTCTCATGAACTTCGCCACAAAACGAGGGTCTCGGTTGCTGATTATTTTGCTTGGGAGTCCAAACCGCGGGAGTACCTTTTGAGCATATAACATCGCGGTTTCTTCTCCTGACATCGATTCTTGGCAAGGTAAGAATATTGACGCCTTGGAACAATCATGGTCTGTAATCGTCAGGATCGAATCATATCCATCTGACTGGGGTAACTTAGTTATGAAATCCACCGCAATGACTTCGAACGGTGTAGCTTCTACTTGCGGGTAGATAGGTTTGAATGGCGCTTTGGTGGGTCGAGTGTTGACTTTGTGTCATTGACACTCCGCGCATCCTTGAACGTAATCTGTAATGTCTGTCTTCATCTTCGGCCACCAGTAATGTCGAGCTAGTAGCTCTTGTGTCTTTGCTATTCCTGGGTGACCTGCCGTCAACACGTCGTGATATTGTTTTATGACTCCCCTCAGTTTGTCGGGTTTCTTCGTGGTGACTACCACTCTCCCTGTTACGGTCGGAGCGACCCGGGCCTGACTTAGGCAATACATGCGATGACGATGGAAGATGACTTAGCAACACGTGTCTACACACGGAGGTGAGACTGGATCCAAGGACACTTGAAAGTGCCTTCCTAAGAGAGCTGGAGCAGGGCAGGTCTCTTTAGAGGATAGAACCCGACTAGATTCAAATGTGATACAAGAGAGTAAAGCTATCGACCACAACAGTCGATAGCTGCCTTATAACCGATTCTTGACTGTATGCCTTCGTCAGCGATACAGCCACTACTACTAATGCTAGGTGATCGTCCACTAATACTATCAGTGATCATCAGTAATCGTACAGTAATACGTGAGTAATCCACAACATGTTATGAGTAAGATTTGGGAGCGACTCGTCATCCCACTTACGCTGATCCAAACGGCAAAGCAAAACATCACCCCCTTTACAAGGGTGAGCGCCCACGCTCAACTACCCAATTAGTAACTGTAGTGAGTCCAACGTCCATCTCATGCTCGTCTCACACCTCCTGAGGGCATGTGCACGCCCTAACCTTGTCGCCGAATGTCTGGCCCTGTCGATGTGGACATATATGTCGTCCTCCAGCTTCTTGATTGCCGCTTCGAGCTCGGCAATCACCTCCGTGGACGCGCGGTAGCGTTTCACCTCAGCTTGGAGGGAGATATCTCCCAGCCTTGCGAGGGCTTCGTCTACCTGTCGCTTTCCGTGGAAGTTAGAGCGGAAATATTGTAGGTCGTCTCGTGAATACTCAGCAGTGGGGCCCATATCCCGACAGGGTTCGGCATGTATGTCGGCCCTATAGATCGGCGAATACCTCCCCATCGTCCCGAACACCTCCGGGTTGTAGAGCATCTGTACCCGCACATACTTTGCGGGGATGCGACGTCCCTCGTGCTCGATGATCATGGGGATCCAATTCATCCCGTTGTTGAGGATGAATCCGCCAGGGGCAGGCGATATGGAACGGAGAGGGCGCCTCGCCGCATGCGTTCGGCGTGTAGTGATGGGCGATGGGTCGCGTTCTTCCCTATAGGGGGGAAGACCACGCGCTTCATATCCTTGCTCCGCCGTTGGTCCGTAGATAACAGCAACTGGTGGTGGTCGGTGCGCGTCATCACGGGCTTCGCCGGTAAGTGTGCGGACTTGGAAAGGTATAGGGACGGGAGCACAGTGGCAATAGTTTGGGGGGTTGTCGCACTGGATGCAGACAACTGTGCTGCGTGGTAGGACCTGTTGCTGTCATCATCGTCGACAGCGGTGGTGGCGAGAGAGGTGGCGGACTGGTTGATACTCACCTCGTAGCAGTCGTATCCTCATCCTCCTCTCTGCTGCCGTCATCTTCACTATTTGGTCCGTCCTCCATGCTGACATCACCTCCTTCAATAGGCCGTACTCCTTCCTCATCTTCTTCCACTCTGCTGCTTGCGGGTGTGGGGAATCGCCTGCGAGCCTCGGCCAGGTCTCAGGTGGCTTGGTCTTGTTTGGCGACGGCTCTGACGTGCTCGACAGCTGAGCAGAACGGGTCGTCGATGTTATTGTTGCCGTCGTAGGTGTCGAGGGTGTCGATGTGGGGGATGGCGATCTCATCGATGTTGACAATGGTGAGAGGGACATAGGACATTGTATGAGAAGGCAGGAGGGGTGATGGTGTAGACAGTCCTGTCGAGGCTGCTTTTATGTGAGTTTAGCCTTCGGATTCAGTTGTGCGAACTTCCTTATCTCTTTCTCTGCATGGACATCATCCCACGGGACCCACTGATTCTCCGAGTCTGCATACCCCTTCCATTTGATGAGGTATTGGAGTTTGCGCCCTCGACCAAACCTCCTGGAGTCTAGTACCTTTTCGACCTCATATTCTTCCACGCCTTCAACCAATTCAGGTGGCGGGCGCAAATAGTTTATGCCATGCATGAGTGTTTCTTTGTAAGGCGTAAGCAGGTCTGTGTGAAACACGTCATGTATTTTCCACTGTGGAGGTAGTTTGAGCCGATAATTCACAGGGGACATCACCTGTATGACTTTGAATGGCCCCTGTCTCCTGGGCGCAAGCTTGGCAGCAGGTTGATTGGTTCGTAGGTTGCGCCCATCTAGCCATACTTGGTCCCCAATGGCGTATCTGGGCATTTCTCTGTGTTTGACCCATGACTTCTGGGCCTTGATCATGTTTTCCTGTGCGCTCCGACGGGCTTCCTTTAGTTGTTCTAGTCTTGTGGACACACTGGGTAAGCTGATTATGCCTGGCACCCACTTATCTCTTGGATGATACCCCATTAGCGTGAAAAATGGGGTTTGTTTAGTGGTGCTGTTTATCGTATTGTTATGGGCGAATTCTGCCAGGGGTAATTGCGCTGCCCAGTTATCTTGTTTCTCGTTTGCCCAGAGTCGTAGGTATTGTTCTAACCACTGGTTAGTGCGTTCTGATTGTCCATCTGTCCTTGGGTGATATGTGGTTGATATGTTTTGCTGTATTTGGAGGACTCGGCATAGCTCTCTCATGAACTTTGCCACGAAGCGAGGGTCTCGGTCGCTGATTATCTTGTTCGGGAGTCCGAACCGTGGAAGTACTTTTTCGGCGTATAGTATTGCAGTGTCTTCCCCCGACATCGATTCTTTGCAGGGCAAAAGGATGGATGCCTTTGAACAATCATGATCTGTGATTGTCAGAATTGAGTCGTATCCATTTGATGGGGGTAACTTAGTTATAAAATCCACTGCAAAGACTTTGAATGGTGTGGCTTCTACTCGTGGATAGATAGGTTCGAGGGGTGCCTTGGTGGGTCTGTTATTGACTTTATGTCGTTGGCATTCCGCACATCCCTTTACGTAGTCGATAACGTCCGTTTTCATTTTAGGCCACCAGTAATGGCGAGCTAATAGTTCTTGCGTTTTTGCTATCCCTGGGTGACCTGCCATCAACGTGTCATGATGTTGTTTGATGACTTCCCTTAAGTCCTCGTGTTTCTTTGTGGTGATCACCACTTTCCCATTCTTGAACCAGACACCTTCGATCTTCTTGAGTTCGTGGGGGCTGACCCACGCATTGATTAGTGCCTTGTCTTGTTTGATGGGTGTCAACTCCTCCCCCATGGTTGTTCGTATGAAAATCTCGTTTGGGAGAACAGTGACTCAATCGTTGTCTCCTTCTCCAGTGTTATAGTCAGGCCGTCGTGACAGCGCATCAGCCTGGCCGTTGGCTCTTCTTTTGAGGTGATGTATTTCGATGTCGTACTCTTCTAGTTCCAGTACTTCTCAAGCTACCCTTCGACTGATCTTCTGTGGATCTTGCCAGTATTGAAGGTTCATATGATCTGAAAACACCCTGACCTTGTGTGGTGACCCCACTAACAAATACCTCCAATTTCTGAGTGCTTTCACGATGGCCAGCAGCTCTAGGTTGTATATGTCATAGTTTCTCTCAGCTTCATTGAGAGTGGCTGAGTAGAATGCGACTGGGTGTTTCTTTCCATCTGATCCTTTTTGTGTGAGGACTGCTCCTACTGCAAATCCCGACGTGTCTACTTCGAGATTGTATTGTTCCTTCGGATTTGGGTGGATGAGGATCGGGTTACTTGTGATACGGTCTTTGAGTGCATTGAAAGCTTGTTGTTGGGCTGATCCCCAATGCCATTCGACATCCTTTCTTGTTAGTTCGTTCATCAGTTTCGCGATATTAGTGGATCCTCGGATAAAGGGGCGATAAAAATTGCAAAATCCGAGAAAACTGCGCACATCCTTGACTTTTGTGGGCGTTGGCCAAGACCTGACACCCTCTACCTTTGCCGGGTCCATGCGCATCATCCCCCTTCCAAGGATTACCCCCAGGTAATCAATAGAGGGAATGTGAAAGGTGCATTTGGCCAATTTAAAGAAAAGGTCATGTTTCGCCACAACACCTAGTATGGCTGCAACTGCTTTTGTGTGTGGTCATTGGTTAGCTGGGTGGAGCCACGATCATCCGTGGTGACGGCGATATCGTCCATGTAAATGCGGATATGAGTTCCTGCCGCTTCAAATTCTTCAATTGTCGATCGGTAGATGTCATTCATGAAGGCTTGGAAGGTCGCTGGCGAGTTGCAGAGTCCGAAGTACATGACTGTGGGTTCGAAAAGTCCTCTGCGTGTTTTGAACGCGGCTTTATGTTCGTCCCCCTCCTTGATGCGTATGTTGTTGTACCCTTGTCGTACGTCGAACTTTGAAAATAAAATCGCGCTCCCCAGGTCTCGCATCAAATCCGATATCAGTGGGAGGGGGTATTGGTTTTGCACTGTCCACTTGTTAATGGCGCAGTAGTCTTGTACCGGGCGTAATTTCCCATCCTTCTTTTTGATGAAGAAGAATGATGATGCATAAGGGGATTGCGATGGTCAGATGTACCCTTTGTTAAGATGTTCACGAATGAAGTCATCCAAAGCATCCTCTTCCACCCGTGTCATTGGGTAGATTTTGCAAGGGAGAGATGGTGGCGCATTTGGTTGTAACGTTATTGCGTGGTCGCAATTTCTTCGTTCTGGGAGTCTAGTCGACGCTTCCTCATCGAATACCTTGCGAAATGCTTCGTACTGTGGAGGAAGTACGGATTCCTCTTCTTTTTTGGCTGCTATGGCCTGTTCGACTGCTGGGATTAGTACTCTCCTCCCCTGTGTTTCTTCTTGTTCTAGTTGCTCAACGATGTTCTCCTTTGTTTGAGATAGCAATCTAGCCAACACATTGCATTTGTTGATCGCGTTGACTTTTTTGATTATAATTGGGAGGTGTGTTTGATCGTTTGATCCTTTCCTCCAATCGAATTTTGGTTCGTAAGCTGCTAGCCACGGGTACCCAAACAGTATGTCTTCTTTCCCGATGTTGGTGACTAGGAACCTCATTTCCTTGCTGTTTCCGTTGACGCTGATGTGAAGGACTACATAATGCGTTATGTGTCCTGCTTGGTTCGTGGTGTCGTCGATATTGTAGATTCGTTTTGGTTTATCTAACAATTGTGCTTTTATCCCCATTCGTTGGAGAAAGCTGTCGCTCACAAAGTTGTCAGTGGCTCCTGAGTCCACCAATGCTTTTAGTTCGGCCTTGTTGTAACGTGTATGCAGTTGAACTGGAATTCGCATAGATCGGTAGCGCATAATGTATACAGAGTTACAACGAAGTGCCCTCACCCAGGCCATCGGGTTCAGGCGTCTGAAAAATCCGTCCCCATCAACTTTTGCAGGATGAGGTCTTTCACATCGTCGCCTTCGCTTGCGACTCCCCTAAGCCAGTCCTCGGCTTTGTCTTCATCGGTTTTTGGTCTCTCCTCGGTACTCCTTATTTGCCGTTTGTTCCGTCGTGGTTGGCGACAGTCTCGGCTGATGTGCCCAATTTTATCGCAGTTGTAGCAGCGGACTTGACTAAAGTCCACTCAATTCCCTTGTCGCCTCTGGAGGAACCCTCCTCTTGGTGGGAATGGGGGTCGTGGTGTGTTGAGTACGTCTTCTGCTCCCGCGAGTCTTCCCCTGGCTCGATCGGCCGATGTGTCCATTGCATCAGGGTGTGATAGTGGGGCGAGCAACTTGGCCAGTGCTCCCGATTGATTTTTGTTAGCGGATCCTTTAAACAAGTCTAGGTTTCCGCGCACCATCTGCATGTGGATCCACTTTTGTTGCCTTTTGAGGGCTGACACTCTCCAGTCTTCGTAAGTCCTGGGGTCATCGTGTTGGTACACTGCTTCGTAAAGTGTCCTCGGCAACCCTTTTATGAAATACTTCAGGGTTTGTTCAGCGTTGATGTCATATCCTGTGTATCGAACGAGTTGTTCGAATAGCACGATGTAGTCGTCAATTTTGCCTTCTTTCATTCGAATACCAGCGTCCAGCTGGGCCTGCGTGCGTTCTTTGCTGAGTACATCGGCGAACTGTCGCCGGAAGGCTTGTAGTATGTTGTTCCATAGTCTGTTGTCGAATTGACTGACGCCCCTCGATACTTCTCTGACCAGCCATTGGTTGGCAGACATGACCCAGGCGTTAACCAGGTCTCCTTGAATGTAGGTGAGGAATAACATAGCTTTTTGGTATTTATTCCTCATGGCTGAGTGACTTGCATTTACCCCAGTGTATATTTCCCATTGAAGGATAAATCCTTCGACTTTTGACCTTTCTCCGTTGAACAAGCTTGGAGAGTTGCCTATGAATTTGTCTGTGGCATGGCCTCCTTGTGGTTGACCTCCTCCTCCTTGTGGTAATCCACCAGGTGGGCCTCCTCCCCCTTGTGGTGGTCCACCTGGTGGACCTCCTCTGGGGATAGGGTTTCCCTGATCTGGTTGTCATCTGGCTCCTCTGTTGATTTGTTCATATGGTCGCGGGGGTGGTTCGTTATAATCGAAATCGAATCCTCCTGGTTGATCGGGTTCGTCGGGTCCCATGGCTCGCCGTGCGGCCTGTAGATCTTCTGGGTCCATGTTGACGACATGACCTGTTCATTCATCAATGACTAATGGCGTTGGTTCTTCGACATATGTTTGAGTAGCCATTCTAATTGGGTCAGGGATATGTAACGTAGCTGTTTGGTTGATGATGGCTTCGACTGCAGGTTCTTCTTTGTGAACGTAGATGGTTTCAGGTTCCTCTGCTATTGATGGGGTGTGGACCTGCTCGCTCATATTGCTGGTGTCCATCTTGTGGGCGTTTGGTGTTGGAGTTCTGGAGATATGGGTTCCAAGTGCATTTCTTCTGGTCCTCCGTCGAGTCTTCCTTGTTCCTCGATTGGTCATGCTTCTGATAGTAGGATGTTGCAGTTGAGATCATCGCCAGCTGGTCTGGCCACTTCGAAGTATTCTTGGGTTTGGTTCCACCTAAGTTCCACCCAGCAACACCTTTCATGATGAAAGATAATAGGGTGAAATCGTTGGGCGGTGGCTGCTTCCGCGTAATACCCGGTGTTGAAGTGTTCTAGTTCTCCACTTCTTCTGTCGTCTGGGATTGTCCTCCAACGGATTCAATTGATGACGTATCTTGCGGGAGTGTCTCTTTCCCTTGAGCCGACTTGGAAAGGCTGGAATTCCCAACCATCTTTGGTTGTGATCGGCGCCATGGCGTGTGAAGAGAGCTTTACTCTAATGTTACGGTCGGAGTGACCCAGGCCTGACTTAGGCAATACACATGATGACGATGGAAGATGACTTAGCAACACGTGTCTACACACGGAGGTGAGACTGGATCCAAGGACACTTGAAAGTGCCTTCCTAAGAGAGCTGGAGCAGGGCGGGTCTCTTTAGAGGATAGAACCCGACTAGATTCGAATGTGATACAAGAGAGTAAAGCTATCGACCACAACAGTCGATAGCTGCCTTATAACTGATTCTTGACTGTACGCCTTCATCAGCGATACAGCCACTACTACTAATGCTAGGTGATCGTCCACTAATACTATCAGTCATCATCAGTAATCGTACAGTAATACGTGAGTAATCCACAACATGTTATGAGTAAGATTCGGGAGCGACTCATCATCCTGCTTACGCTGATCCAAACGGCAAAGCATAACACTCCCATTCTTGAACCATACTCCGTCTATCTTCTTGAGTTCATGGGGGCTAATCCACGCCTTAATCCGTGTTTCGTCTTGCTTGATGGATGCCGGTATGATCCCCACGATCATTCGTATGAATATCTCGTTCGGTAGGACGGTGACTCGGTCATTGTCCTTTCTCCGGTATCATAGTCTGGTCTTCTGGACAACGTGTCTGCCCTACTGTTGGCTCGTCCCTTGAGGTGGTGTATCTCAATGTCGTATTCTTCTAGCTCCAATACTTCTTGAGCTACTCTTCAGCTGATTTTCTGTGGGTCTCGCCAGTACTGCAGGTTCATGTGGTCTGAGAATACTCTGACCTTGTGTGGTGATCCCATCAGTAGGTATCTCCAGTTCCGTAGCGCTTTTACGATGGCTAGTAGTTCCAGGTTGTATATATCGTAATTTCGTTCGGCTTCATTGAGGGTGGCCAAATAAAACGCTACTGGGTGTTTCTTGCCATCGGAACCCTTCTGCATGAGGACTGCTCCAACCGCAAATCCTGATGTGTCCACTTTGAGGTCGTATTGTTCCTGTGGGTTTGGGTGAGCGAGAACTGGGTTGCTTGTAATTCGGTTTTTGAGAGTTTCGAAGGCTTGTTGTTGGGTCGGTCCCCAATGCCATTCAATATCTTTCCTTGTTAGTTTGTTCATTGGTTTTGCAATGTTAGTGAATCCTTGGATAAAGGGGTGGTAAAAATTACAAAAGCCCAAAAAACTGCGCACGTCCTTGACTTTTGTCAGTGTGGGCCAAGTGCGAACACCCACGACCTTCGCAGGATCCATGTGCGTCATCCCCTTTTCAAGGATTACCCCCAGGTAATCAATAGAAGGGACATGGAAGGCGCATTTGGCCAGTTTGAAGTAGAGGTCGTGGGCTGCTGCAACCTCGAGTACTGCTGCAACCGCCACCATATGTGTCACGTGCGGATCACATGTCATGGCCAGTGGTGTCACCAAGCCGATGAAAGTATGTTTTGGGTTGCCTGAAAAGGCTGGAGACTTTCCTGTGGTGCGATTTAACAAAGAAGAAGATGAAGAGTCTCTGAGATTAGATGAAGATGAGACATTGGAGGTCGCGCAAATGTTGAGTACAGATGATCATTTCATTGTGGACAACAGAACTGGCAACGTAATCCGTCTAGGAATGTGTAAGTCTGAGTCATGTGATTAATCATGTGATCAGCAACCCCCAGATCATGTGAAGCTGGTCTAAAGGATAAGTCACAGGGGAACAGTTTCCTCAGGTCGAGATATAATTCCTGAGAGGGTATAGTTGGATGTGGCATTCCCAACTTGGTTAGGCTCTGTCCTGTTTGGGTTCTTTCTGATTGGAACATTCTGATGTTGCCTGTTGGCTGTGCTTATCATGCGCTGATGTTGCGCTGTATTCTTACTGGATGATAGTGAGTCATATACTTTGTTATCTCTGACTCATAGTGGGGCCTTCTGCCTCATGTACTGTATGTTGCCTGGGTTGTTATCCCTGATGGCTGATTGGACGATATGATATGGTACGATACCTGTTATTCTTTGGGACTCAGATTGGGAGTCAGCCCTGTAGTGTATATAAGGTGCTCTGTCTTGATAGACGAGACCTTATCTTCGTTGTCTTGGAGTCTACCTTGAGTACTACCTTGAACAATTGAAGTGTTGGCTAGTTTGCCTGTTCCTCTCATCTTGTTGATCCTTGTGTGGTCTGTCCTCTCATCTCTTGAAGATCCCTGTTGCATCCTTCCAGTATAAGGTGAAGTCCTTGTCCTTTGGTTCGTCATTCGTGTTTGACCATAGTTATTCAACTGCTGTCAGTCTGTTATTGGTCCAAGGCCATCAAGAGTTCCAAGTCGGAACAACGTTTGGTAGAAACATTACAGTATGTGCTTTGTTTGTACGCCGCAAAGATCCACAATCGTTGGTGGCAACGGCTATATCATCCATGTAAATGCGAATGTGTGTCCCTTCCATCTTGAACTTTGCTATGACTGGTTGGTAGATTTCGTTCATGAATGCCTGGAATGTCGCTGGTGAGTTGCAAAGTCTGAAATACATAACCGTAGGCTCGAAAAGACCGTGATGCATTTTAAACGCGGCTTTGTGCTTGTTGCCTTCCTTGATTCGAATGTTGTTGTATCCCTGCCTGACGTCAAACTTTGAGAACATGACCGCTCCGCCAAGGTCTCGCATTAAGTCCATTATCAGCAGGAGCAGGTATTGGTTTCGTACCGTCCACCGATTTATGGCACAATAGTCTTGAACCAGGCATAGTTTTCCATCCTTTTTCTTGATGAAGAAGAAGGATGACGCGTATGGGGATTGTGAGGGTCGAATATACCCCTTTTTGAGATGTTCGTCAATAAAGGTGTCCAAAGCTTCGTCTTCCGTGCGGGTCATGGGGTAAACCCTACATGTGAGCGATGTTGGGGCGTTAGGTTGAAGTGTGATTGCATGATCACAAGGTCTCCTTCCTGGGAGTCTTGTTGATGCTTCTTCATCAAACACCTTGCGAAATGGTTCATATTGCAGGGGTAGGGTGGTTGTTTCTTCATTCATTGGTTTGGCCGTAATGGCGTGTTCGACAGCTGGGAGCAATACCCTTCGTCCACATGATTCCTCTTGTTCTAGTTGTTCTATGATATGCTCTTTTGATTTTGTTAGTAAATGAGCCAGAATGTTTCGTCTGTCGGCCGAGTTGACCGTTTTGATCATGATTGGGAGATGTGCCTGGTTAATTGACCCTTTCCTCCAGTTGAACTGGGGTTCGTAGGCCGCTAACCAGGGATAACCAAAGAGTATTTCCTCTTTTCCAATATTGGTGACTAGGAACCTCATTTCCTTGTCATTTCCTTTGACACTGACTCGGAGGATAACATAACAAGTTATGTGTTCTGCTTTGTTGTGGTATCGTTGATGTTGTAGATTCACTTTGGTTTATCTAGCAACTGCGTTTTTATCCCCATTCGTTGGAGAAAGCTTTCGCTCACAAAGTTATCAGTGGCTCCTGAGTCCACTAATGCTTTCAATTCAGCCTTGTTGTAATGTGTGTGTGCAGTTGAACTGGAACTCGCATAGATCAGTAGCGCATAATGTACACAGAGTTACAACGAAGTGCCCTCACCCAGGCCATCGGGTTCAGGCATCTGAAAAATCCGTTCCCATCAACTTCTGCAGGATGAGGTCTTTGACATCATCTCCCTCGCTGGCTACTCCTCTCAGCCAGTCTTCTGCTTTGTCTTCATCAGTTTTTGGCCTTTCCTTGGTGCTTCGTATCTGGTTGCATTTATTTCTTCGTGGTTGGTGACAGTCTTGGCTGATGTGCCCCATTTTGTCGCAATTATAGCATTGAACCTGACTGAAGTCGGGACGGCGTTCTCTCTGCCTCTGGAAGTATCCACCTCTTGGCGGGAAGGGAGGTTTCGGGGAATTGAGAACATCCTCGGCTCCTGCAAGTCTCCCTTTTACCCGGTCTGCCAACGTGTCCATTGCGTCAGGATTTGATAGTGGAGCGAGCAATTTAGCCAATGCTCCCGATTGGTTTTTGTTAGCGGACCCTTTGAACATGTCTATGTTACCGTGCACCGTCTGCATGTGGATCCACTTTTGTTGTCTTCTGAGAGCTGATGCTCTCCAATCTTCGTACATCCTGGGATCATCGTGTTGATACATGGCTTCATATAGTGCCCTGGGCAGCCCCTTTATGAAGTATTTTAGGGTTTGCTCGGCGTTGATGTCGTATCCTGCGTATTGAACTAGTTGTTCGAATAATGCGATGTAGTCGTCGATTTTCCCTTCCTTCATTCGAATCCCAGCATCGAGCTGGGCCTGAGCGCATTCCTTGCTAAGTACATTGGCGAATTGCCGTCGAAAGGCTTGTAGAATGTTGTTCCACAGCCTGTTGTCGAACTGGCTGACGCCTCTTGTTACTTCTCTGACTAACCATTGGCTTGCGGACATGACCCAGGCGTTAACCAAGTCTCCCTGAATGTAGGTGAGGAATAACATAGCTTTTTGGTATTTGTTCCTCATGGCTGCGTGACTTGCATTTACCCCGGTGTATACTTCCCATTGAAGGATAAATCCTTCCACCTTTGAGCGATCTCCGTTAAACGGGCTTGGGGGATTGCCTATGAATTTGTCTGTTGTGTGTCCTCCTTGTGGTTGGCCTCCCCCTATGGGTGGTGGCCCGCCAGGCGGTCCTCCTCCTCCTGCAGGTGGTGGTCCCCCTCCTCCTTGATTAGGTTGGTGTTGGTATGGGTACCCTCATATCCCATCACCCCTATTGATTCGTTCGTATGCTTGAGGGGGCGGATTGTTATAATCGAAGTCAAATCCCCCTGGTTCGTCTGGTTCGTCTGGTCCCATGGCTCTCCGTGCGGCTTGTAGGTCTTCTGGGTTCATGTCTACGATATGGCCCGTTCGTTCGTCAATAACTAGTGGGGCTGGTTCTTCAATGTGTGTTTGAGTAGCCATTCTGATTGGGTCAGGGATATGTAACGTAGCTGTTTGTTGGATGATTTCTTCTATCACGGGCTCTTCTTCGTGAACGTAAATGTTCTCGGGTTCTTCTGCTATTGATGGGGTTCGTGCCCGTTCACTTGTATGGCTGGTGTCCGATCTTGCAGGTGTTCGGTGTTGGAGTTCTGGGGATATGGGTTCCAGTTGTTCCTCCTCTGGTTCCCCGTCAATTCTTCCTTGCTCTTCAACTGGTCATGCGTCCGCTAATGGGATATTACAGTTGAGGTCGTCGCCAGCTGGTCTGGCCACTTCGAAGTACTCGTGGGTTCAATTCCACCTGAGCTCCACCCAGCAGCACCGTTCATGGTGGAAAATAATGGGGTGAAACCTTTGGGCTGTGGCTGCTTCTGCGTAATACCCAGTGTTGAAATGGTCGAGGTTTCCTGGTCGTCTGTCATCGGGGATTGTCCTCCACTGAACTCGGTTGATGACGTATCTTGCGGGAGCGTCTCTCTCCCTAGAGTGGACTAGAAAGGGTTGGAAATCCCAACTGTCCTTGGTTGCGATTGTCGCCACGGTGTATGGGGAGAGCTTGACTCTGATGTTATGGTCATCGTGACCTGAGCCTGACTTAGGCAGTTATATGTGGTGGGAAGAGAACGTGACTTAGCAACACGAGTCAACGCGCGCAGGCGTGACTAAGTTCAAGGACACTTGAAAGTGCCTTCCTGAGAGATTGATGCGAAGCGGGTCTGAAGAGAGAACCCGACTAGATTCAAGGGTGGTACAAAAGAGTCAAGCTGTCAACCACATCAGTCAACAGCTGCCTTATAACCTATCTTGACTGTACGCCTTCGTCAGCGATACAGCCACTACTACTAATGCTGAGCAATCATCCACTAATACCCTGAGTAATCGTACAGTTATACATGAGTAAGAATCATCAATCCGTTGATAAGCTTCAGGAGTGACTTGTCATCCTGCTTACAAGGGACAATAACGGCAAATCATAACAAATACACTAACACGTTAGTACTTCAGGAGTACATCAAGCTCTCCTCGACCAATGCCCCAACAGAAGGCGATGACGAGCCCAAAAATTGGAACTTCCCAAAGATGCACACCCTTGTGCACAGCTTTGACAACATTGAAGCAAAAGGAGCCTCCCGCAACTACAACATGAAGCCCAACAAGAAGCTCCATGGGCCCCTCAAGAAGTCGTACACATTGCAGACAAACTTCAAGAATTTTGCCAGACAGGTATGCTTATTCCATGGATAGGATTTGAGCTCACAGAACACTTTGTAGATTTTAAGATTCAAGCACATGACATTTGTGTCGGTCCTTATTTGCAGCCATATCAATGAGCTCGAACAGATCTCTAGAGAAGCAAATGAAGGTGCCACAACAGTAGACGATCAAGATACTCTATCCACCCCTCCCAGCATGGTACAGCCTGAGGGCCCTGAACTACAGGGTAAATTAATATTGGATGGACACATATCCCTGCGTTCACAACAACCAACAGCACCACTTAATTCTTTCAGGGATGACTTTCACCTATGTTACGCTCAGACCCTGCTCCAAGCTGCAAGCAACACAAGTGTCTCCATGAACACTGGAAGAACTGCCAAGATTACCCAGAGGCGAATACCTGGGAGGCACATGATCAAAAGGACATCGAAGAAGAAGAGGCCATACGTGCACTCGTAGCGGCAGAAGACGACAGTTACCTCGCTTATGAAGAGGCGTGCAGAGTCCGCCAGCTCGTGAGTAACATGATAACTCGCGGTATGACCCCAGATGCTGGCAGGAAGGTTATTGCAGGACGAATGAAGGTCACGTAACACGGTCATGTGACAAAGTCCCAGGTCATGGAGCTGACCTAATCGATAAGTCACGGGACTCGCGGTGTAGAAGGATTGTCCCAGGTCACAGTACGTATCTGACCTAACCCATAACTCAGGGGACGTTGGAAGAAGCCATGGAACTTGGTGGAAGACAGTTGTGTCCC
Organism: Lactarius quietus; assembly: GCA_015025155.1. Classification (NCBI taxonomy): domain Eukaryota; kingdom Fungi; phylum Basidiomycota; class Agaricomycetes; order Russulales; family Russulaceae; genus Lactarius; species Lactarius quietus. The sequence continues at coordinate 142,343 of WITN01000080.1, read as the reverse complement.
GAAGATGACCAACGACGACAGATTGCGATTGGGTGGTGTAAGACCAGCGACCTGAGGCTGCCGATATCAGCGGGCCGTGGCTGCCATTGGGACGCACTCCAGCGGGCCGGGTTTGATCCCCTTTCGGGTATGTGTTCAAGATGGATTAGTCCAAGGAGCGCCTGTGTTAGCGCCGAGGCCATTGCTTATTGACGCATGGCTGATTTGTGTTGTGGATGACATTTCCCACCTATGCTTACTATTTGCTTATTGTTCTCGCTTATTGATGCAATGAGGTGGGCTTAGTGATGCCCCATGGTTGCTTACTCACTGGTTGGAGGTGCTTAGTCACTCATTGGTGGGGATGCTTACTTATGGCTTATTGATGCCTTATTCATGTGCTGATTGATGTGAGTCATCATGCTTATTATTCACTATTCATACTATGTGTGTCGCCTTTGTGGCTTGACGGACATTTACTATAAATACTATACAAGTTGTGCTATGGTTCGCTAGCTTAGTCGTCTTGAAATCCACCTGTACTCTTCTCAGGAAGTTCAGACAGTCTTATAGCAGAGTCATTGATCTTTGTGACTATCTTGTTGCCAACTTAAGTGTTAGGCATTGCCACCTTGAAATGAACCTCAAGCTAGGCGGTAACAGGGGACCTTATTGGTTATTCGCCCTTTACAAGTTGCTCAAAGTTGTTCCTGAGTTCAGAAGCCATGTGCTTTGCTCAGAGTTGAAGCAAGGAAGACCCATCGGATCCAAGTCGGATCAACATTCAGTGGAAACGTTACAACCTACACCTTGCTTCTTGGTTAACATCTGAACTAGAAGCCTTCGGCGTACAATTACCTCAAGCCATTGTATTTAGTCCTGAAGACAATGTAAGTCCTACACCCAGATCTCTCCCGTGCCCCCCCCCCCCTCAATTAAATGTTGTTTAGATTACTGAGTATCGATCTGTCAAGGTTGTCTACAAATCTAAAGTCGATCAAAAGCAATATATCGATATTCTGTACTGCAGCCCATGCTTCCATGGTGCTGAACAACACGATGGCATAATCATTCGCACTATGCATGGGCATTTTTTTGCGCAACTCCTTCTTATCCTTTCTGTTTCCGTTGCCCACAGCACATATACTGTTTGCCTTATTCAGCCACTTGATGCACCCATAGGTTCACAACGGCCCAAGGACCTGGAATTGGGACTTCACTGTGTTCGCACTCACCGTGCAACGGAGTTCATCTTCTCTAGAAGCATCATATGTGGTGTGCCTCTGATCAAGGACTTCGATAAGGAGGGGGATTTTTATATCATGGATGTCGCTGATCACACTGGGGATCTCTTCCTCTGCTGTAACGATATTTTCTCAGTTTGATTGACATTTTTTCTCTTTTGTAACACAACAAGATGTTTTCACAGACTATTTACCAGGGTATAGGAATCTTGTGCGTTTCAGTTCTTGTTCTCGATTCGATGGCAATGGCTTCTGTTGGCTCTGTGACATGCCAAATCACTGCTCTTGAGATTTCCGCGAAACAGAATGGTGTGACAAAGCCAACATGACCTCTCCAAAAGACAATCAGCCAAACCAGCGTCTCCAAACGTCTCACTAAATTTGCTGCTCCTCACCCCTTCCCCAATCCTAAACTGAAACCCTCCGCGAAATCCAAGCCCGGAAATACCACCCAATCTGCCACGAAGCAACCTGCAACCACTTCCCAGAAAACTGCTGCACCATCCTTGACACAGAAGCCTCTCACAGAAGCTGAACTTGATATTGGTAAGTACAATGGTGGATTCGAAATCAAGAAGCAGATCCATCGCAAAATCAAGATCCAACAGAAGCTCTGACATCTCAACATGCTCCATCTCTATGGCTATTTCCACAACGAGAAGCGTGGAGTTTTAATTGCTGGCAAGGGCGAACTCTACAAGCAACTAACGAAGTACAGCTCCTTCTCCAAGTGCTGGAGTGCCATCTACATCAACCAGATGGCAGACACCCTCTCCTTGTCATCCTCCAGCCGGCTAATATCCTCCACCATAGCCCGATGGACACGATGCATGTACTCCTTCGGCCATACTTGAACAGCGTGTCTGCTGCGTGGTAAGTTGCGTAAGAACGGCGACGAAGAATCAGTGAAAGGGCGCACCTGACAGGTCCGACCAGAAGATGACCGCATTCCAAAACAGGATACAGGTGATAAGGGCATTCATTTCCGCACAGCCGAGTAAGTTGTGTTTTTTTTCCTTCAACGTGTACAACTAAGCGCTGCAACTTAATATCATAATTCTTACCACATGAACTCGCACGCTATGAGTTCCAACGTCCATACAAACGTAAGTACCAATCCTTCGCTTATTGTTTGACCATGTCTTGACTAAATCCCTGGTGATGGGACTGCTTTGTGTATATCCTTGACGTGTTACAGTTACCACCCCTGCCTTGTGGGTTATCAGTGCTCCAATGGAGCTGTTTTCATGCGTAAATGGTGAGTAATCGATATCATTTTGATTGGACACTGGCAGCTCATTAGAACCATTATAATCAGAACCCACCCCTCCTGTAATCTCCCTGTCTCCTCATTGTACGCCTCTCTACTTTCATGTTGGATGCTGAAGACTTTGACCTCAGTGCCGATGGGGGAGATTCAGACTCTAGCTCGCATTATGACCCACAGGAGATGCCAGTCCTATCAAACGTGCAGTTAGATACTTCTGAGCTGCGTAAGGTGCATTCTCTCTCCCTTTCTTGTGGCATGATTACTTACAATTTGTACATTGCCCACAGGCCCTCAAGGACACCCAGCTCAAATATCAGAGTCTATTTCATAGGTACAAGGCACTACAGACTAAGTACAACGCCTCAAAGTCCACAAAGTCTGTCCCTATGAAGAAGGGCCACAGATCGATGCTGAGTGGCGAAGACAAGGAGATCACACTTGCCGGAGGGCGGTTCTCTTTCGTGTTCGAACTTTGGGTTGATGACCCAGTCTTCGAGTGTGATCGCCCTTCTGGTTTGGACCCTCTCAACCCCGAACGCTATCACACTAAGCACGCAGAGGAGCTCGCTATCACAGCTGAGTTATACAGCTCTCTCCCCTTGCATCTCCAGGAGGCCCTCGCAGATCCAAGGCAGCAGACTTCCTTCAAAAAGATTGTAAGTCGTTTCAACTCTGTATTTCTGTTACTAACTGCTTCTTGCAGTTTCTACAACAAGTAAAGCAAGAGCGTGCCAATACAGTTCACACCGCACGCCTTGTGGCCGGCGAAATCTTCAACCTTAGTCCGGTGTATTTTCGCAGCCAGTTTGACTGCACCAATATCCCAGAGCTTCAGGAGCTCCTCACCGACACTTGTAGGCCCTTGGAAAAGTATCCAAGGTGGCCAGCGATGCTCTTCCCTAACAGGGATTGCGAGAACACGAATGCATTTGCAGCCGAGGAGCTTCCAAAGGTGAGTCCTACCTACCCGACTATACAACACATTACTAACTAAAGAGAAGTTCCTGAAGACTATTCTACATGGTGTCTCATCGCTGGGCGGTGACCCTGCAGGGAGGCGTGCACCGAGGGCCAGTCTCTGGGGGATAACAAAGATGACATCAGGTATGATCGCTCTTGTGGCCACAATCGTATGTCACATTTATTGTTGTGCTTTGCCATTTCCTGCTGAATTGGATGACCCAAAGCTTACATTTGTTTGTGGACCCGATCAAGTCTTTTCTGAGAAGTCAAAGAGCCCGAGCAATGTCAGCTGGAGAGAGCGCTTTCAGGACTACAAGCAGGCAATCCTGTGTGTAACGATCAGACAGTAGTAAGCAGGATGACGAGTTGCTCCTGAAGCTTACCTAGCAGATGAATGAACTTACCAATGTACTATACAATGACTGATGCTCTTAGTGAGCGGATGACAGGTGACCTTACTGTACAATTACACAGCAGATTAGTAGTAGTAGTAGTAGTGGCAGCTTCGCTGATGAAGGCAGGCTACCAGCAGTATCTTATAAGGAAGCTATCGTGTTACGCTCAGACCCTACTCCAAGCCGCAAACAGCACACATGCCTCCATGAACACTGGAAGAACTGCCAAGATTACCCAGAGGTGCATACCTGGGAGGCACGTGATCAAAAGGACATCGAAGAAGAAGAGGCCGTACGTGCACTCATAGCGGCAGAAGACGACAGTTACCTCGCCTATGACGAGGCGTGCAGAGTCCGCCAGTTCGTGAGTAACATGATAACTCGAGGTATGACCCCAGATGCTGGCAGGAAGGTTATTGCAGGACGAATGAAGGTCACGTGACACGGTCATGTGACAAAGTCCCAGGTCATGGAGCTGACCTAATCGATAAGTCACGGGACTTGCGGAGTAGAGGATTGTCCCGGGCCACAGTACGTATCTGGCCTAACTCATAACTCAGGGGACGTTGGAAGAAGCCATGGAACTTGGCGGAAGACAGTTGTGTCCCAAAGACGACCAACGACGACAAATAGCGATTGTGTGGTGTAAGACCAGCGACCTGAGGCTGCCGATATCAGCGGGCCGTGGCTGCCATTGGGACGCACTCCAGCAGGCCGGGTTTGATCCCCTTTCAGGTATGTGTTCAAGATGGATTAGTCCAAGGAGCGCCTGTGTTAGCGCCGAGGCCATTGCTTACTGTTGCATGGCGATTTGTGATGTGGATGACATTTTCCCACTTATGCTTACTGTTTACTCATTGGTGATCGCTTACTTATGCGATGAGGTGGGCTTATTGATGCCCCATGGTTGCTTACTCACTGGTTGGAGGTGCTTAGTCACTCATTGGTGGGGACGCTGACTGATGGCTTATTGATGCCTTACGAATTGCTTACGAGTTGCTTATTGACCTGTGAGTCATTATGCCTTTCTTCTTACTCATATGATTGTGTCGCCTTTGTGGCTTGACGGACAGTTACTATAAATACTATACAAGTTGTGCTATGGTTCGCTAGCTTAGTTGTCTTGAAATCCACCTGTACTCTTCTCAGGAAGTTCAGACAGTCTTATAGCAGAGTCATTGTTCATTGTGACTATCTTGTTGCCAACTTAAGTGTTAGGCGTTGCCACCTTGTAACAAACCTCAAGCTAGGCGGTTTTAGGGGACCTTCTTGGTTAATTGCCCCTTAACAAGTCATTCAAGCCGTTCCTGAGTTCAGAAGCCGTGCGCTTTGCTCAGCGTTGAAGCAAGGAAGACCCATCGGATCCAAGTCGGATCAATGTTCAGTGGAAACGTTACATATCGACTGTTGTGGTCGATAGCTTGAATCTCTTGTACTTGTCTCGTCTTGTTATCAATCAGATCTCTCTCTCTTGTCCTCTCGGACCAATCAACCATTGTGCAGCGAAACTCCGCCTTCGCACATTGAGACGATACTCAGCCTTCATGCTAGAGTCTAGGATCTGCTAAGTCACCATGTTCACATTACGTCGCCTAAGTCAGGCTCACGTGCAGCTTGCATGTAACACTGCGATTCCCTCCTCAGTATATTTCATTTCTTCTATCTTGGTACGACCACAGGATTTTCCCTGCAAAATCTGTCGCCTCAACATCCGCAAATTCTACTCCGACCTCCCAGCAAGGTCCCAACGACATTGACAACCTCATCAGACACATGATGGTCAATATAGATGTCAGGCAGTCACTCTGTGCCCCTGCGATTCCCCAGGTTCAGCTTACTCGGTCTCCATTAGCTGCTGTTGAAGCTGAACCTGCTCCCCCAGCTCAAGCCAACACCCATCCATCAGAGCAACACGAGGAGGCGGTTAACACTCCCACAGACACTGCTGCGACAAAGAGGGTTTCTAAAGGCATACAGGCCATGAGTGCGGGGAGTAGGAAGACAAGGAGTGGCAATTCAAAGGCTCAGCTATCGTAATATTAGTACAGGCAATGTTTTGTTCTGGATTAAAAATCCTGCAATTGTTTTGAGGGTATCATACATGAGAAGAACCTTCTCAACCTGTCTCAGGTGGCAACGCTCACCGATCTTTCTTCTGCTGATCATGCTTGAGTCAATGCCAGTCTGCTGAAGACTTTCATGCATGAGGTTTTGCGTCAATCACAAATGTCGTGTAGGGTGTGTCTAACTGTGCTCTGTTACATTGAAGCCCTTTGCTTGAAAGTGGCAGGTTTTGAGTTTAACGCTTACTCCATATATAGTAGTTATTAGGTTGAGTACTGTTGGCCAGTTGGCTTAATGGTCTGTTTTGTATACCATGCCTATGCACGCGCTTGTAATAGGGTCGTGGGTTCGAATCCACTGTAGTATGGTTTATAATGTACGTAAATTAGTAAATAGGATATGATAATGAAGAGCAAGTGATAAAGTAGATGATGGATAGTGATAAGATCTGAGAAAGGATGATAAGGAACAAAAAGATCTGAGATAGGACAAAAAGGAATGATAAGATCTGAAATAGGATGATAAGGAATAATAAGATGCGATAGCAATAGATAATCACGACAGTGGGTTGTAATGCCTCAGTGATATGATAATATTAACTCCAACTGATAATTGGATTATTTGTTCAATTACAGGCAGGATTAATATCACACTCATAGATTCGTAGATCCTGATTATCATGAATCTTAAGATGTGCTTGTAATAGACATTAAATCCGGGTTATAACACCAGTTGTCAGAAATCCAGGACTTGTTTATAATAATCATAATGCCCAAATTCGGTTAAATCAAATTACATCATTATAATATATCATAAACCCCTTTCCCAATTTTGCGACAATGTATGCAGTCCTGTCAAATTCAAATCCACATAGCCGAAGTAAATGGGTTTTAAATGGTCATCTCTAATCCTCGAGTAACTATCATACGGCTCCAGGCCAAACAGAGTTGGTAACCGTATACTGTCCGATCAAGCGATAAACTCTCAAATGTAAGGCAGAGGACATCAGGAACCGGCAACCCTAATCCGGCAAGACTTTTCATTTCTTCACTCACGCAAATGCTCCACTTCAAACTCATATTAGACAAATGTAACTAGATAGAGTTGAAGTACAGATGCATAGCTACAGAAATATCAGAAGCTTTAAAGAAAATATCAACTTTTACAGGGAATTTTGCCTAAACAATCCATCTTTTGCTAAAAGCATTTTCTTGCCTTTGTGAGTTGACTGGCAATTTTTGTCAAAATCAAATCTTATTTTTGTCTACATTACATAATCAGTCACGTGATTTCTACTGTATGGAAAGATATGCCCGCTTGCCCACTTGAGTTCTAACAAAACACATATGGGCCATAAAAAGCAAGTAAACATTTTGCATGCACAAACCCCTGCAAGAGCACATCAAGCAAAGCAAGAGGTGCCAAAAAACCATATGTGTTCTTACCTGTCAGGTGCACAGGCAGCATGGGCAAACAGAAAGTATCACAGTTATCACACCCTTCTCCCAGATATGATTAGAGAGATAAAAGATTCTATATGTTACATTCGACTGGATGTATCGGCTTGGCTTGAGCATGGGGTGTGGGGTACTGACTCTGCTGGTGGATTCCTTGTTGGTGTTGTTGCAGAGAGGCCCAAGCTTCCCCAACCGTAGGTCATGGATATGGCGCCAACAGTATGCAAGAGTGTAGGGAATAACCCTAGGCAGAGTAGTGAATATATGAGCATTGGATCTGATAAGAAGTACCTCCAAACATCACAGAAAGGAATAGGGGAATTGACAAGTTGTCTGGACTTGGATGCAACCTGGTGTCTGTGACAGTGTGAAATCAATATGATTCAAGAACTCAGACCTAAGGTCTAAGTCCTGTTACAGGTACTCATTATATACAAACTGGGACACACCACTACTAGTAATTGTCATAATGGGATTGCCACTAATACTACTAGTACTAGTATAAGTATGAGGTCATATGGAACCATGTCAAAAGCAACAGAACAACATGAGGCATAATAGTAAGTCATGAGACCAAGACAGCACACGTGAGAGGGAAGTGCAAAATAGAAAACAAAAATGGTCTCAGTGATAGCCCATATGGTAATGCATGCTGTGGTAAAAGTTCAGACAAAATGGTTAAGAAATGTGGCACACATAGCTGATCATAACACTATACTCCATGAGGAAAATTTCTACTATACATGCAATCTTTCCCTTTAGCTTTCCTATCAACTTTGTAGCTGATCTCTAGTCTGAAACACAGATTTGTCTGCTTATGTAATCAGGTACAGAACCTAACCCTAGGGTTTGTGGTTTAAGTTAGGGTTGCTGGTTCCTGATGTCCTCTGCCTTACAGGATGTCCCTTCTCCCGCTTATGTTTTCGAATCTGACGTAGAACAAGAATCTTGCTTTTCATCGCCCCACGTTACCGGGTGACCAGATATCCAGCGTGCCTCGAGATACAGGTCAATTGATGCCTCCTCTTCGCCCTCCAAGAACAGCGAGCGAAGGGCTGGCATTATTTCAGCGACACTCACCCCGGGGATCTCTACTAGTGCAAGCGCAGCATCCCTCGACAAATCCTTGGATACATGCAGCGTCTCTACTGCAGTGAACAGGTGGAGGAGTTGTAACCACTCAGATGGCTCGACAACTGTGTCGGCAAATAAGCCATGTGAATCGTGGTCACGTGCATCGACGAAGATCTCGTCTACATGCGAGAGCACATTGGACTGGTTAAGTATGTCAACCACAGGATCCAAACGCGACTCGTCCCAGTACACCCATTGACATGATATTTGAAGGGCAAAGTGAAATTCAAGGGATTTGGGCTCCACTTGTCCTTCGTAGAAGTTGACGAAGACGTAACCGTCGCAGAACTCAACTCGCGCGTGCTTGAACCGGAGGAGATCGAGACTGACTGTGCGGTTGATGAAATCGGAAAGTCGGGGAATGCGAAATGTAGTAGAAGCCCGATTGAGGTACATTATTGTGAGTTTTTTCAGTACGGGTGTGTCAATTTGGACCACGAGATTCTCCAAGTACTTATGAACACCTTGGAAAGTGAAGGTGGAGAGAGAGGGAAAGACGGCTCGCGTCGGGGGAGGCTCGCGTCTTCCGTTAGGGCGAGAAGTTCGTGATTGGAACCAAATGGTAAGAATTTCGAGCCTGACCAGGACTTTCAGACTTGCAACCATCGCATCTGGTGAAACATAGTCAGTCTCGGGGATATTCAGGAGTTGTAGTTCCACAAGGTCGACGGCCGACAAAAGGAAAGGTGGAAATGAACGGAAGGGAATTCCTTCTAAGTGGGCAACTCGCAAGCGTGGGGTAGATCCGCCGAACAATGTCTCGGGAAGGGCTGGCGCATCCGGGTCTATCGATGAAAGCCAAAGATGTGTGAGCACCGGAAACGGCTCTTGCATCGTAGCGGCCATCTTCTCCAGCAGCGTAAACGTTACGGATATCCCAACATAGCGTGCCCGATTCGGGTGTCCCAGTGCGGCCATGACATTGTCTTCGTCGCTGAGAGTAAGGCTTTCGCTTGTGTCATCGTTATCGTCCCAAAACGCGTAGTCAATGGTGAGGGGTAATTGTGGCCAATTATCTAGATTCTTCCTGACAGGTGTCCCGCGTGTACACAGGAGTTGAAGGTCGAGTCGGAGTGGTGATGAAAGTACGATATGTCGCCACCTTTGGCATACATGTGTCAGTCCACGCCATTCCAATATAGGGCGGAAGAGAAATCCGTGAGCATCATGGTTTATTTTGCAGAAGTCAAATATATCAAGGAGGACACCGTCCGGGAGTGTATTGATCGTCGTCGCACGAGCGTACCTTCCCAGGTAGTCTGTATCACAAATCTCAGTACTTTGTTACGCACACTACTCGGGAATACGAAGGCGTACCTTGAGCCTTTCTTTCCACGTGTTTCTTATGACCACTTGAAGTAATCTTGCTAGCTATGAGGGTTGAAACGTTGCTTGAGGGAAAATCGGGAGGGATGGTTTCAATTAGCGGGGAAAGAGGAGGAAGGCTCGTCGTAGGAGAGCTAGATCCTTGCAGGACTCCTAGTGGACAGAAGCCTCCCTTTTGGTTTTCGAATTCGTCGATAATTCCCTATGGAACAAAAGTAAATTATTAGTACCTCTCCAGTCAGATGGAAGTATTCGAACAACTTTGACCGTCCTTAACACTTCTCGAGCACTGCTTAAATATCGCTTCGCCTCCTCTGCCTGGGCCCGCCAAATCATCCGCTCGATATCGCATTTGAGTCTCCTAGCGCTGCGGAAAAGGTTGCCTGAGAATATGGAACAGAGTGGTCTGGTGGTAGAGTTCTACCCACTCGGACATTTTATCCATGGCCACCTTGCGATCACTAGGCTTTATGATGCGTTCGTGCTCTTTGTAGCGGATCCGAGCATGTTGCATCAGTATATTGGCTTGCTCCACCACTTTTATAGGGCTCATGGCGGGAACATGTCGTGGGAGAGAGAAGAGAAAGTCCTCCTACGTAGTCAGGCACCCTTCACCAAATTTCAACGAATTACGTCTTGGTTCGATTCCGGGCGCTCAAGTACTGTAATGCCTTTTTGGGTTCATTGTCTCTTGGGAGTTCGATGTGCAACCGCTTCCCATCTTTGCTGTTATCGTGCAGGGGTCGTCTGGGACACGTTATATGCCAGTGCATCATTATGGAAGGTTTCATTGACTCAGTAGGGCCAGAAATCGATCTCGATTTCTACACACGAACGCAAGCCAGGCTTCAGTCGACGAAGTCAACGCCTAGTAGAATCACAAGTCTAAAATATTATGTGAATATGTTACTTTCATACCATACTTCTCGTCTGGTACATAAATACTCATAGTAACTCACATTGTACGCCTCATTGGCATTTGTCCTCGACAGCGAGTCAGCGACCTCAGAGGCGAGAATATCAACGAAGCTGACGATGGCGTGGCCACATGGCCAACCTGAGCTGACAAGCCGCCATGCACTCTCCGCGAGCTGCTGGAGGGTGTAGGCGTGTCGTTCGCACGCAGAGTCGCGAGAGGATCGAAGCTGCTGAGGTAGGCCTTGGAAGCGCGCACGCTCGCGGAGGCAAGCGTCGTCCAGACTAACCACCTTCGAAAGGGGCGATGGGCGAAGAGCTAGCAACCTTGAAGACTGCCGGCACTTGGAGGCTAAAGGAGGCATTACACTGAACCAACATCATCGGCTCGGAGTGGGTCTTCGAGGCAAAGAGTCACGGAAGTGCGCTTGGCAAGATGGCACCGCTAATTCTCGTAGATTGGTGTGAAGATACATATGCGCCAGGTGCGCGCTCGTAGAGGGACATGTTGCCCGCGGCGTCCTCGCTCGGTTCGAACACTCATTACGAGCCAATTATGTTGGCTCAGGTGGTCCTCCAGCGTCCAAGTGCCGGCAGGCTTCAGAGTCAGACAACGATTCTAGCTCATCTCGTAATTTGTTTGCGCAAGCGTGGATAACATTGGCCGTTAGAATGGAGCTAGGTAAAGGATTATAGATATCAGAGCGCTATTCGCAGTGGCTGTGGGAGGCGTCGGAGCGAAGTGTGGTGAATGACGGTGCCTTCAAGAATCCTTCTAACCCTTGTTAGCCTGGAATTTGCGAAACCAGCGCATCCCATCCCCCCTGCTGCTTTACCATAGACCGACGGTGAGGGTCCGTCCAATCTCCACTTTGAGCAATACCGTAGCGTCTTCCATTCCCAGCTCCCATTCAGCGTGACTGATATCGGGAGTGCCTCGGGTTCTTGATTGATCTCAGCAAATCTCATTGAGTGTTCTTCGATAAGTTAGGCCATAGACGTACAAAGGCCATGCATCTCCTACCAATCACGCTCGCCCTTGTTCCAGTGTCTTAACAGTCTCCTCAAATAGACCCAAGTGGATCTGATAAGGGTGCAAAGTCGAGTGGCATCCTCTGACAAAGCTCGCCTATTCCAACGAGAAGCACGGCCCGGAAAAGGAAGGTCGCTTCAGTGAATGGTACGAGACTGGTCTTCTTTCCGTAGTGACGCACGAGCTATAGCGCAGGAATCGTGCATTTGCGAGAGGATGGAGGCCAGTGACGTGTTCTGAATGGGATCGAGGATACGGTATGAAATATACCAACCAGGATGCTTCAGACTCGAGGTTCGGGTTTTACAATTTCGATGCCAGGTCCCGGTCCACTGCCAGCGAAAAGTACGTCACTTGACGGTGAGTCGAACGGTTGGGATTGCGAAGGAAGAAAGGCTGAACGACACACGAAAAGCGTCACGATGGTTAAAGTCTGCCACGGGTTGCGCCATTTTGTGGATATGGTAGTACAGTAACCGAGAACGGAAATCTTATGGCTTATACTGGTACCTCCGCCTTTCGCCACCGGCTCTCATCGTTCTTCGCCATTTTCTGAACATGTCTGAGAAAAATGTCGGGCTCCTCAGCCAATTATTGCCTCCAAAGCCGACCTGGACCGCTGCAGAGGTTCCTGATCAGACGGGTAAAACTGTCATCGTGACGGGCGGGAATGGCGGTATTGGGAAGGAGACTGCACGGGTGAGCGTTCGTTTTCCCCATCGTGTCATTTTCGCTGATGAGGAGTGTTCGCAGGTGCTGCTCTCAAAAGGCGCCAGGGTGTATATCGCCACACGCTCTGAGGAGAAGTCACAGAAGGCGATCGAAGAGCTCAAGAAGGAGACAGGAAAAGACGATATCTTTTTCCTCAAGCTTGACCTAGCAGACCTTGTCTCCGTCAAGGCCGCCGCCGAAGAGTATATCGGGAAGGAGACTGAGCTTCATACGCTCTATAACAACGGGTAAAGACCCGCACACACCCATGAATGACGAAATACGCTTCTAACCCGATGATACAAGTGGCGTGTATGCAGTGATAGATAAGTTGACGACGCAAGGCTTCGATATGCAATTCGGAACCAATGTTCTAGGTCTGATGCAGACCGACTTCGCAACTGTGATCACCTCCTCACTTATGAACTCGCAGGGCACTTCTTTTTCACCACGTTACTCCTTCCCGTTCTCACTGCGACCGCAAAGAAGACTCCTGCGGGAACTGTACGCGTCGTCAACCTGAGCTCCCTAGGCCATCAATATGCACCTCCCGAGGGCATCAAGTGGGCCACGCTCAAAGGAAATGAGTCGTTCGAAGTACGCAAGAAGCTTGGCGCGACCAAGGTATACGGCCAGAGCAAACTGGTAAGGTGCACGAATCCCCAAGCCACCCGATGCTCACTTTTGTAGGGAAATGTCCTCTTTTCCAACGAACTCGCTCGGCGTTACGGCGCAGAAGGCATTGTATCTACCTCCGTACACCCTGGGATCATCAACACAGATCTCACGCGCCATACGAAAATGAGTGCGCTGGTACAACGCTTCAGTAATATGTTTTCATATGATGTCTCTTATGGTGCAATCACTTCCCTGTATGCTGGGACCGCACCTGCTGCGGGCGAACTTAATGGCAAGGTGAGCTCTGCAATATTTTTTGCGAATTATCTCTCCTCATGTCCTGACGTTCGTGTGTCACCTTGCTAGTATCTCACGGCATGGGCACGCGTCGTGGTTCCGCACAAGAAGGCGCTCGACACCGACCTGGCGAAGAAGCTGTGGGAATGGTGCGAAGAGCAAGTCAAGGATATCTAGGCTGTTGGGCCTAGTAAATCCAATTTCTCCGTGATCCGTCGAACAGTCGATTTACTTGACGGTGTTTGCTGAACGGACGCCTTTCTGACGATCTTGTGCTCTGACATCGTAGTGACTTTCTTGACAATTTCTCGTACTTTAAGATACCAGTCTATTTGCTTGTTTGTTGGGTGCTATATACTCTTCGCTTGTAAATAGCAACCTTGGCACGCGTCACGTGTCCTATTCTTGACTCTCCCTCGTCTCTACAACTTGAATGCCCTTCATGAAAGGTTTTCAAGATTGGTCACCCGAACCAAGTTCAAGTTCACACGAACAGTGTACGTTTTGAACGATATCGATATTCACCTTCAAACCCAGTAATCCTCAGCTTGAACCTAGCGAAATCTCAATATGCCGCGGCATCTCGCGTTCCATTGATCCAATCTCCCAGTCTACGCGTCCCAAAACACGTACGTCAACCTCCCTCTGCCTGCTCCAAACCAACCATGTCTCACTCTCCTCCTCTCGCGACGTCCGTCAGGTAGAGCTCCCTCCCGACATCCACCCGCTCCCCGAAAGCGTCAACCCCTACGTGAGTTCCGTATCATCATCACCGCGGCCCCTCCCACCCACATACCTATCCAGTTCGTCTACCCGTTCACCCTCGAGCCGCACGTCATCACCGTCGAGTCCAACCGCCGCGCAACGCTCGCCGCACACGCCGCCCGGCGCGAAGCGATCCTCCGCGCGCGGGAAGACGAGAAACAGCGCCGCAAGCGCGAGGCGCTCCGCCGTATCGCGCCGGGATTCGAACCACGTGCTGCGCCGCTCGTGCCTGTCAAGACGGGCCTTGCGCTGGATCAGCAGCAGAAGGAGGATGGCGTGGGGAGTGAGGCGGGTCAGGGTCAGGGTCAGGGAGGACATCCACGAGATGTTATGGATGATCTTGTTGACAGGCTCGCTGCGCTGGAATCGGTCGCGGACTCTCGCTGATCTGATGCGGTTTTTCGATCTGGCCTTTGACTGAGGAGGGACCGATATTACGCCATGGACATGCTCGCGGACGCGGCTGTCGCGGTGTCTAGTGGAGGGACGGATGTCGTTGATACAGACAGATTCCATCCAAACTTCAACCCGCATGACCGCTGCTTATTCTTATGTTTCGAAACAATGTTGTATCACAGTAATGGTACTCGTGGCAGTCGAGGCACAAAATCGTAAGAATACAGCGTGTAGGCTACACCATATGTTCTTCTACCAGCTTACTACATAAACTCGGAGCGACAGAGAGGACAACTTGAAGAATGACTCGTGTTGAACCACTGGCATATTCGTCAGTTTCTGAAACCCCAACCCACCTTAGAGTGCCAGAAAAAGCATACCTTGTACAGACAAGAAGCGTGGAAACGATTCTTGCACGTCTTGCATGGTTTCCGCGGCAGAGATCCGTCAGAAAGGCTGATGATTCTATGATGGGACGAATGTCAGACTTCTCTCCCTCCAACGCTTGCAGTGAAAAGGCCCTTACGAATAGCAGATCGCGCACTCAGTCTGGCCCTCAAAGTGCAACGCGACATTTTTCTTGAAAAGGCTGATCGCATCGACAATCCGTCCATTCTGAAGGGGTCTTGATTAGAAAAATGGAAATGGCCACTCGCAAGCCGCACTACCACACGTACCTGGGACCAAACGATTTGCTGAACCCCGAGCAGCCAGCCACGCCAACGACTCTCCGTGACGCCGATCCTCTTCGAATCCTTCACCGTGACTCGCTGTAGCGGCCAGTCGCTCGGAATTTTCAGCGTGAGCTCCAATTGGTGCTCGTCGACGTTGTACGCCGCTGTGACTTCGTTCACAGCGCTCGCTACTTTGACTGTGAGGTTTTCTGCGCTTAGTTCTTCAAGGCCTTCGGGGCTTCTGATGTGGGCTAGTTCGGTGTCGATTATGACGGGGGAGAAGTGCGTTGCGGTGTAGGTTGTGACGGATGTGGATAGGTTCTTGTCTTTGCAGTCGACTAGCCATGAACGTACGAGGGAGGGTATGGTCAAGAGTGCTCGGTAGTATACGTGAGCAGCGAGGAGCCGGATGCTCAAAGGGTTTTCTGGCTCGTACACTAAAGAATCGATGAGCTCTGGTTCGGAATGGTGTTTCTGACAATGCCTTACAGTCAAGGTAGAACTGGCCTATCGACCATGCGTCCAGCTTGACCGCTTTGCTAACGCCCCCATAGAGTTGAAGCAGGTTAAGAACCAAGGGAATCAGATGTGTGGTAACTAATCCAACTTCTTGTAGATGTTCCGAATATCCGGACTTCACTTTCATGGACTTCGAAACTAGCTTGAACATTGGCGCGGACGATAAGGAATGATGAATACGTACCGCGTTTGTGTACAGGTCCAGGGCGATCATCCAACCAAGTAAAGCACCGAACGTTCTCTGCGATTGTCATTGGTCACTTGCAAACGATGGGTTTAACTACATCCGGGCGTACCTGGCTTGAATCTTCCTCGATATCAACAACATCGAGAGTTTGTTGAAGTAGCGATATCAGCTCCAGAGGCAGCAAGGATCTAATAATAGACTCCGTGTCCACGCCCGCTTCGATTACGAGGTGTTCAGTGCGTTTGTGGGCCGCCTCCCGTAACAACTCGTAAGCCATCTTCTGGACAGTTGTAGACGGATCAAACAAGAGATGCGACATCTTTCAGGCAAATTGATAAGCAGGTTTACTTGCACGTTTCACGGAGGCACTTGCCTTGGATAAGGTCGAGTGATCCATCAAAGACGGGGGTAACTTCTGCACGATAGACAGGGCGGCTTCGCGGCATATTGTGCGAGGTGTGGAGGCGGGAACAGACCCTGTGAACCATGTGGGATTTAAAAGATTGAATGGGTAAATTAGCACGTACTAGGCTCTGCTGCCACGATATCCCGAAGGAGGGAGAACACATTTGTCTCGCGTTGCTTCCAGTCTGCACGGAGAGCCTTGTTATAGAGGACTTGGTCCTGGATAACCTGAATGAGCCGAATGGTCCTCCAGAGGGTCGTGAGTGTCGTATCATCCCCGAACGAGGTGTTCTGCGCAAACGCAGTGAAAATGTGACTCGTAAAAGAAACCACGAATGCCAGGCTTACCTCAAGATTGTTCTCGATCAAATCAAAAATGAACTCCCAGTGCGATCCCGGCACGTTCTGCAAGATAGGTACGAGGTGGAAGAATACGTTCGTAATCTCACTCTCGACGTCTTCATCGAAGTCTTCGTCTGATGCGACCCACCCTTGGCACGCCTTCACAAAGTTCACAGCACGCGTTTGTGGCAGGAATACTACTTCCGACTCTGGGTCCGGGGCGGTGGCGGCAAGTCGACGGAGCAGAAGGAGCCCCTCTGTGTTCGCCCTGCTTGCAGGAATGCCCAGGATTCCCGCAGCTAACTCGTTTCGGTATCTGTCAAGACGGGCGGGCTCTGAACCAAGCTGCGTGATGCAGATAACGATGGCAAGCGATAGTGCCGGGGCTTTTGCAGCACGTCAATGCTTGCATGAGTCGGCACCTCGCAATAATTACGATAAGTAGACGCACCGTTCTTTTCTAGCTTGCGGGCTAGAAGCATCCATTGGTCGGCTTCATCGCGTGTGGCGTCGCGTAATACATGCCGCAGTACGGCATGGACTATCCGTGCGTGCAAGCTGTCATCCTCGTCTTGTGCATGTTCGATTAATTCTACGGCGAAAGACGCCAGACTGTCCGAAGAAGAATGCGTGCCGCGTCTTCCATTCAGCAAGGACGTGATGGCGTTCGCACGCCATTCGTCGTCCGCAGCAGCGGTCATCAGGTGATACGCCGTGAGCTGTTGCGCCTTGGCCGTTATGTCTTGCAAAACATTCTTGGATGCCGTCCTTGAGAATGCCGCATTTGGCAGAGACGGAACTGCGAGCAATTCTTCCGCATATGTCGCTAACGCGAGGAAGTGTCGAAGGGCCCACAGGTTGGCGCGTGCTAGGTCCCTGTTCTCAGCATAGGCGTACAGCAGCGCCATGACGCCTCGTGCATATGCACCGAGCCCTTGCTGGTCGGATTCGCAGTCCGGACCTTCTGCGGTGTCGAAGGATGACTGGGGTGGATGAGCGGATCGAGTATTGCGAGACTAGCGGTCGTTGGATCGAGCCGAAGGTTGCACAACATGTCATCCAGGGACCGCTTTGTAGGAAGCAACTCATCCAATACCCCAAAAAGTCTGTCAACGCCACCATCTGTCGCGGCCTGCAGGATATCCAAAGGGCTTGCCGCAAAGTGAGCGTTATATGCCGCAGAGAATTATGGAGTCGCACCTTACGAGGATTGAGGTATGAAAGATGGAGTCTTGTAAGCGCGCGGAGATTGCCGCGCCCAGCCGTTCTCGTGAACCCACAGGCACATTCTGCAACGAAGACGCCCAAGTTTTCTGCGCTACGGGGAAGACGGCCGCCGGGAAAGCCTTCGGTAGCAAGAATGCTAAGACAAATATGTCGGGAAGAAGGGGGAGCGCAATGTTTTCATGAAGGGCTCGATCAGGTCGAGTTTCATAGCAAGCAGCGATAACATCGATCAGCACAGCTAACTTGGCTGGGTCCTCGTCATCGTCTCCATGTATGATACGCGAGAGGACGTCTCCAAAAGTGACGATTACCTGCTGGAACAATGCATCGAACGATTTATCCGCGACAAAGTAACCTTTTCGGTCTCGTCAGACAGTCGAAGCAACTTATAACATGAGCGCACCTGAGCACCGGATCACTCGTAAGATTAGAGGTAATGCATCGGCATTGTCAAACGCCATAGCATCTGTGAATATCGCGCCGATCGATTTGTCAAACTCTTGTTCGGTGGGCTTCAGATGCTCCGGGAGAGCGCCTTTTTCGGCTGCATCTAAGAGAGGCGGAAGGACGACATAGACAGGCTGCGAGGGCAGTGATTCCAAAAGTGAACGCCAGAGCTTGAGTGTTACCGCCTGATCACCACGACGGGAGAGGTAGGTCGTCAAAAGCTTAGGTGAGATGCTCAATATCTTGCTAGCATGTTCCAAAATCGCCTCGTCCAACGCCTCATGGAGTACAGGTGTAAGCACGAGGGAAAATCCTTTGGGAAAAAAGGGTTCCTACCTCTGCATGTCCAAAGCTGACAAAGAGTGAATCGCCGAAAGCTTCGATCATGCCAAGCAAAACACCTAGCGCGCGCTGCGTCCCTTCATCCTGTGACTGCGAGCGAAGCGCGCTCCGACTTTGGCGGAGTATGTCTTCTACAACCCACTGGAAGAGACTATTGCAACTGAGAGAGGGTGACTGTCGTCCGTAAAGGCAGTACGGAAGGCTTTGAGAAAGGAGAAGAGCAACTGCACGTGTTGTGCATCCGCGGAGGCCAGAAGTGCTTTCAACCCAGGCAGGAAAGTATCCCAGGCAGCGTCAAACAACCCTATTCAACGCTCGCCGCATTAGAAACGCAAGGAACGACATAGAAGAATGGAATACCCGGATCGATCTGGTTCAGTGTGACCATACTCTTGGCAACCATTTCGCCTGCGACGCCTTCCTCGACTCTGAGTCTTCTCGACGTGCTTTCCTCCAACACCCTCGCATACTGCGCGCGCACGAGTGCTTTGTTACATCGTCCGCGTAAATGTTGTTTCCTACGCCGTCGCGAGCACCGCGCACGCGGCGCGCAACGAACGCGGTGCACTCAAGCAGAGCTCTAAGGAACGCGGCAGACGTGGCAGCACGATCGAGTGCACTAAACGCGCGTCCATCGATGGCGGCCCAGAATGAGGTGAAGAATGGGCCGGCGGGATGTCAGAGTCGGAGTGGAGTAAGACCTATAATTCAGCGTCACGATAGAGCATATGGAAGGGTGGCGAGTTGGGCACGAACGGACGATGGGATGGAGTGGAGGAACGCGAGAACGGCGGGGTAGCCTTGGATTGGCGAGCCACCACATCCGAGCTCTAAGAACTGTAAGAAATCCGCGAAGCCTGGCGATCGACCACCTTGCACTACAGGAGCTACGGGCTGCTGCTTTGAGTTATTTTCCGTATCAGAATCTCGTCTGAGTCTGAGTCGCTCTCCGTCGCCTTGGGAAGTTCAAATGCAGCGTCGATTTCCCAGCGCGAGGGAACTCTACAGTGCGATGAGTGATATCAAGTCAATGGATCCTAGGCCAGAGCGCACCTTTGAGGAACTTCAGCACGGTCTCCACATTGTCCCTCTGACCTGCACGCTCGGCTCAGCAAAAGAGGAGCGAAGAACAGCGACGCTGAGCAACGGCACCAAGCCAGCAGTCTCATCTAAACATCTACCCTGTCAGCAGTGATGACCCAGTTGGCTAATGCGTACCTGGCCAGTTCTCAAGCAGCGTGAGGAGCAACGCC
This sequence comes from Lactarius quietus, assembly GCA_015025155.1. NCBI lineage: Eukaryota > Fungi > Basidiomycota > Agaricomycetes > Russulales > Russulaceae > Lactarius > Lactarius quietus. Next base: position 122,380 of record WITN01000080.1, on the reverse strand, counting down.
CATGCATAACTGCGAACTCCAGGCTGCGCATATCCAAAACTCTCGACCTCCGCAAACGGACACGTCTGCTCGTGACAAAGAGAGCTCCACAGTCGTGCGTCAGATAAAATCTCGAGTAGACTCTCGGGTAACTTATGCCCGCGTCTCTGAGCGCATACATCTGCACATGCGTCGCTCGTGAGGCCCGACGAACGAGGTTAGGTACACGCACGCACCTAGAACCCACTGCAACGCGCCAAGTGCGCCGATACGCAAGCGTGCCTTCCGGTCCATCTCGCTCTCCTCCTCACTCTCTCCACCTCTCGCCCGCGCAGAAGCATTCTCGTCTCCCGCTCTCCGCATCGGCGACGCCGCCGCCGCCAGCGGAGGATGCACTGGCCTTCCGCGTACGGTGCGCGGCACGAGTATGTCCACGGGCACCTGCACGGGGTTCAGATGCGCATGCAGCGCAAGTGGGTCTATAAGCGCGCGCTGTGCGAATGCAAGCAAAGCGGCCATCTGCGTGTCTTCTAGTACGAGTGCGTCGTTGGTGGAGGAGGGAAGGAGGAGGACGTGCGCGTCCCAGGAACGCTGGGCGATGAGTGCCACCGGACGCTCGGCGTCACGCGTGGCCATGCACCAGCTGCCTAGGACGCACTCGACTTGTTCGGCAGACGCTATTTCGCGCAGGTGGAAGAGGATCTGCGTGCGTAGGGGTTCGGCGCGTAGGATGTCGGCGTGGACTGTGAGCGCGAGAACGCGTAGGCGGCGGGAGGGGTGCAGGAAGAGTGCGGGCGCATGGTGCATCTACCAACCAGGGTGTGTTATGATGCGTAAGATTGCGATTAGAAGATTGAACGCACCCAGATCGGCAGGGAGAGCGTGAGTGCGTCGAGTCGTGCATAGGCGTCTGCGTCCTGATCGTCGGTATCGCTTAGCAGATGCACGCGATCGATCCACCCTGCGCGTAACTCCTCCAGTGCCTTGGTTTTCGTCACTGTGTCCTTTTTGCTTAGCCCACGCAGCACGACGAGTAATTCTGGTGGCAGGCGCTGCGCCAGCCCGAGAGCGTCGATCGGGTCTTGCTGTACAGGCTGCGGCTTGACGGGCTGGACGTACGCCTTCTTGCGCGGTGGTTCTTTGTTCTTTCCTTTGTCTTTGCCCTTGGCCTTCTTGTCCTTGGGCAGGTTGGGGACATCGGTCGGTGGGCCGTCTTTGACTGCGGCCTTGCGTGCGTGCTTCTTGCGCGTGGCAGAGGACGCGGATGATTTCGTACCGCCACTCTTCACCATAGGATAATACACTGAGGAGTATTGCAAGTAATCGTAATCGTACTCGACTGGTGAGTCAATAGTGCTTGTTGCTGAGTAATCAAAACGACCAATGCTAATCCAAGACTAATCATTACATTTGCATGGTGATGGCGTCAGTGTATCCGTGTAGCAATGTACAACATAAGATCATGAAATGATGTCATGTAAATCGTAACAGTTAGACCCCTCGATCCCAATCGCCAGGTATCGTGCGCGTAGTGCTCAAGTAAATGCTGCCGTCAAGATCCGCGGCATCATCAGCCTATCTAAAATATACGCAGGGAAGCAGAAGGAATACCTATCGCGCGATTCGTAGTTTTGTGCTAACCGCTCAGAAAGTAGTCAGGCGAGTCTCAGCGAACGTAAGTTTTGCCGCAATACGATATCTCGAACTAGGAAACGATCAGCGAGGTGTCATACGAAACCCGTTGGACCTACCACTTGCGAGGATGCCCGCCGTCGTCGTGCTTTCCTATATATAATTTCTATCAGGGGGCTGCATTTCACAGAGCAGCCGAGAGAAATCCCCACCGTGACGGAAGTGCAGTAACCATAAAATCGCCTCGGTGCTGGCGAATAGGTTCTTTGGATTGCGCTAAACTTCCCACGGAAGTCTGGAACAACAATCAGTAAGAGGAGATCACAAAAAGAGGGACAGACGCACATTTGGAAGCTGTCTCCATATCATTCGGCCGGTCGTCGTAACTCTTCACATATCGTGCAAGACGAATGCCGGATTCAAGCTTGCGTTGGAGGATGTCGCATTTGTTGAGGAAGAGCACGAGGTCGACTTTGGCCAGTAGCTTGTTTTGGCAGATACCTTTCCATAATAACACCGAATCTTCCTACGAGGACGTAAACGATAATAGCCAGTCATCGACCAATTAAGAAACGTACGAGACGATTTACTTTGGGATCTTCTGAGAGCACTTGGTCAAACGCAGAGATGGGCGCTAGGAAAATAATGGCCTCCACTACGTATTCCGTCAACATGACCACGCGCACCACATGTAGGAAAACGCGCACCATTATCAAAGAAAGGCACCCATGTGGCTATGTGCACCAGCGCGAGAAAAAAATATGTAACATGTAAGATACCGCGACAACCGGATGGAAGGATGGGGCTACATACGCCGCTGCAGTCGGACTGTTAGCAGCATAGAACATGAGGCAAGTCAGAGGCAAGCAGCGCACTTGGAAACGTGATCCACCGACGTCCACAATTCGCCATTGGGTTCCCTGATCCCCCGCCTCCATCTCGAACTTGTACTCAGAGACACCTATAGTTTTCAACCTCGCCCTGAGCACGTCATCTGCCCAAAGCTTGTTAACCTAAGTGCACTGTTGGCCAAGATAGGGTATCGTGCCGCGCACCGTCCGTGGGGACGTAATTGTACCCGGTCACCCGGTCCAAATCGTTCAGGAAACTGACATGAGAGCATGTCAGTCACACCGAGCATGGGGAAAACTAACGGAACACCCACAATCCGCTCTCCTCCTCAGGTCGTATGCGCCGCAACGCCAAAATTTCGCGCACTCGCATGCTGGCCCACAACTGCATCAAGTCGAGCCGGCATTCGTACAGCACTCGCTGGGCTTCGTCTGCTGCCTCAACCGCGACGGCTGTTGCAGGACGTGTGCCTGCGCCACCGGAGCGCCACCTCCCTGGGCGCACAAACACCTCCCTAGCAAGACCAAGTGCAGAAGCGGTTAAACCCACTGGGCCAGCTCCGAGATCGGCGGGCTCGTCCTCGGAAGGTGGAACAAGGCGCGTTTTGAGTATAGCCTCGACGTGCCACAGGGGCATGAGGCGTTGCGCAATGGCGTCGAGGTCGGCGTCTTCTTGGAACTCATCCTCAGAATACGAGTCGGCGTAGAACGAGCGTGTGGCTGGATCGGTGGGCCTCTCGTCGTCGTCGTCGTCGTCCATGTTTGAGTCGGCGGACATACGGCTCTTGCCCTTGCCCTTGCTCCTCGCGTCTGTCCCTACTGACGGAACCTGAGAACGTGCGTCCCAGCGCGGGCCTGAGATGGTGCGGACGCGAGTCCGAGAGGTTTGTCGTCGATAGGCGGCGACCGCGCCGAGGATTGTGTGCACCGAACGAATGACATTGAGCTGGATAATGACGCGCCAGTGTATTCGCTCTTCTTGGAATGCTGTGGGTGTGTAGATACGCTGGAACTCTGAGCAGGTTGGGATTACATAGGCGCGCGAAGGTACGAGGGGACATTACGCACGGCGCAGTGTCGTGGACTTGCCTGGAACGGGGTGAGCGGCTTATGGGCGCGCGAGAGAGACGCACGCACCAGACTCGCTTTGGCCCAGGAGGAGCACACGAACTACTCTGGTTTTCTTATGGGCCTGCCGTTCGACGCGGATAGACTCGTCAATGGCCTGAGAGACACGAACGGCTTCCTCTTCGCGAGTGAGGCGTATTGCCCTCGCCTCGGGTGATTCATCTGGGGGAGGACGGAGAGCAGCCGCGAGGGGGTCGTCGTCGTCCGCGGTGGGTGCGCGCATGAGACGAGATAAGGAGGAATATAGGAGGGAGGAGAGGAAGGAAGACAGGGCTATAGACGGGGAGAGAAGCGGGGAGATATGAAGAAGAGAATCGGGATATGAGGGAGTTGCAATAAAAGTACCTTGCAACGACGAGTTTTACGTTGACAGTTCCCTCTTTCCCGCAAATTCAGCCTCAATAAAATTAAATATATTACCTTTTCTAAGAAACATTGGTCCCGTCCGGCGGAATAGGCAAGTAAAAGGTAGAATTCTTCTTGGGAAATAATAATAGAGGCCGTCCCTGATCGAGATCACAGAACCCTCGCTTCGGACCAGGCACCGAGTCGCCTATCCAGCAGGCACTCGCCCTCTCCCAACAGCAACATATACAGCAGCTCTATGAACACCCTGCTTCCCTATCTCCCCTTCTCTCTTTTCAAGGTCTCAGATAGTCATATATGTCCCCACGCGCGCCGCCCTTTCCCACAGCGCTCCGTCTCGCCCTCCTATAATAGAGTGCACGGCACCGGCCCTAGACGCCCCTACCTCCATGCGTCTCCTCTCCACGGACCACCTGTTCCCACAGAGTGGGATACCAACTTGCGCCATGACTACCGAAATTGTCAGGCCCGGCCCAAGCACCCCTGATCACCCCGTTCTATCTGAGCCGTAGTTGGTTGTGCCCCCCCAACTGGTGAACCTGTCATCGGAACATCCGGCAAAACTGATGATCCGACAATCAACTGCTCATTGGACATGTGCGGCAGCACCCTCAAGGGTTTCATACTCCAGGGTGCCTCCAGGATCGGTCCGAGGACCTGTTGATCGCATTCCGGACCAGAGGACATGACGGCGTGCACTCTGGTGTAACTTACCAGGCACAAGCACTTCCCAAACCTCTTTCAGGCACGCGATCCAGAAAATGCAGATAACATTCAGACACCTTGCGTCCAATTAAGGGTGTCCTTGCTTTCAAAGCCAACGGGGGTCCCACAGCTCAGAGCGCTCATGTGCGATCTTTGGACCCACTCCGTACCCACCCTGCGTCATATGCCCCCTCATTCTTCGCACCCGGTGCCTTACTGGAATCCTATAAGCAAACCAATACCCTATCTCATCTTACAATTATTGCAAGTCTATCGCCGCCGGTCCCCGTCCGATGCGGCCCTCTTCCGCCGTCCCTTCTTTCCGGTAATCTTTAGAGGATGAAAGGGAGAACGCCAGGAACACCCTAACACTGCGTTTCTTTCCCCACGCCTTCTTTCCGATACTCGTGGCACCGTTCCTCACCGAGAAGATAACCGCGGGTACCCCTTTATCAGTAACCCCAAGTATGGCTGTATATGTACACGTTCATCTGCATCGAGCCGTAACCTCGTAAAAGGCACTTATGACCGACCGGGCAGGCGCTTATCTTAAGCATCACCGTGCGATACTGCAATCGCCGACGAGCGCGAAACATCGTCCTAGAAGGTACAACCGCAACCGCAACTTCCAGAAGAACGAAACGTACCTCTTATCTCAATCGGCCTCGTGCGCAATTTCATTAATCATTTAGAGGTATCAAGGTGCTGTAATGCTACTCTGAACAAGTAACGCCCGAACGCCTCACCACCGCGGATATCTCTCAGGGGTTTCAGGAGACCAGTAAGGTGAATGCGTCTGCACAATATGGACATGCGCGTGCGCCGCGGAAACGTCGAAGTGAACTTGCGTACGTACAATTATCAGTGAACGAATCAGGCAAATGGGAAAATCCCCAGGCGCCCAAAACTTGGCACACTGGCATCATTGTTCATTTCTTGTGTTTCTTTAGGTTTCAGGACATTTATTGTTGCCGGAAACTTGCGTCGGCCTTGGCCGGGATCAAGAACTAAAAAAAGTCGTTTCGTTATTGGCTGGCCAATCCCAGGACAAGGACAAGACTTGCTGAGTACACAGCGTTCCATTGGCCCACTGGACCAGAGTGAGACAATTAACCAACTAGTTGGCCTTGACTCGGGAAACCCGACCACAGCGGCTGCGCAATAGCGCAATATACAAAGTGCCCGTCATGCCCGGCGGAGTATACCGCGAGCGTGTTAAATTCATCACAAGACCCAACTTACGCTGTTCGGCCAGGCCTTCGCTAGGCACCCGCAACAGAGGGGACGTCCTCTCTTTTTAGGAGAATGACAGCGATGCCTGAGAGACGGAAATGAAAGCCCGGCGCCGCAGGACAAACGTATCCGGGCAGCTCGGTCAACCGCCGACAGCGACACCTTACAGGCCTCTTCACCATCGACACGTGCCCCCGCACCTGACCGACGGGATCCGCGAAGGGAGGATCGGACGGCGTCCCGCCAAGACGCCGAAAGAAAGAGGCGTTCAAGCACCGTGATGCGCCCAAGTGTCGGGGCGCAGAAGAAAGTCTCGGCCGACGATGTCGGTGAGGACACCGTGACGCACGTCGTCGTCGCCCAGCAGGAACCAGGCATGGCTGGGCCCTGTTTCATCTGTGATGTATATCCCGTACGACCGCTCGAAATCATCAGGGGCATCAAAGGCGTGGCAGGGCTAATCGAACTCGTGGGTTACCCAAAGTCCATAGATTGAAAGAGAGCAAGCGGCAAAAGATCTAGAACGGGCATTTATTTCACAATGTGGTCTATTTCGAGCCTCTGCATATTCGATCATTTGGGTTCTGGGTTCTCGAGTTTTGGATGGCAATTATACTGTACGATTGCCTAAGTTACATGGAGATGTACCGTACCAACTACTAGCACACCCTCAATAACAATGGCCGATGGCCCAATACGATGTTGCTTTTGTGTTCTGTGTTCTGTTTTTATCGTGCTTGTGCCCCTGGGCGTCTTCGGACCTGTCCCTCGCAGCAATCAGATATGATCACGGAGAGGTTAATTGACTAGCACATAGCAACCTGGATAAGTGGAAACAAGGGGCGTCAAAAAAACGACTTCGGCCTTTTACTCCCGACCACAGTCTTTCACCCGCACTTTCGCCCGCACACATCACACCTGCAATCTTCATCATTGGGACCCTCCAGTCATTTTCGTCAAGACATCTTTGCTTGCGTCCTCTTCTGAACTCGGGGACTTGAGGCTAGAAAAAGGGACGACCTCGTGACTGAAACCTGCCCATGCATGCCACATGCTCGGCTCAGGCTACCATGCGAATTCGAGTCCGGAACTCCATCTGTTGGTGTAGATCCATGGTCATATCCGTACCCCTTGCAATGCTCCTCGGATATATACGATAGCGTACCTTGGCACAAGTTTCCCCATCGACCAAAATCCGCTCTACAATTGAAGTTACTGTACCTTGACCAAAATTGGTAAAAAAAAAAACTGATCCAGTTGTTGTCCTGCTCTCAGCAGTACTACAGAGCAGTAGTCGTCAGTCCTATCCGTCTTTCTTGGGTTTCCCATATTTTCTTCCTGGGGCTAAATGGAACGGAGTCTTTACATTGTTGGCGAACCCGTCGCCAGTGGTTTCGTCATTGTGGCCCGGCCTCATGAATCGTTCTCGGCTGACCCCATTGGAAGAGTGTACCCACTGCACGAAACCAGCCTCCGGCGCTTTCCGTCGCCACGCAACGTGGTACGACATACTGTATTCGTCTATTCCAGAGCTCGGCTCGGGTGGGCTTTTGGGGAGTGCCGTTGAATGAACTGGGTTTCTCCGTGTCCTCCGCGGTGGTCTCCTCCTACGTCGTTCTCGGGAAGACAAGTTGAATGGGTCTCCGTGAGGTACGCGTTCGTCACGGGCATGCACGGGCACGGTCCACACACTTATCTCTTCGCGTCCACCAAATCTCCGCAGAGACCTCTCATCTGACCTCTGGTGGTTGCTTCTAATTCGTATTGCCTCGGACATTCGCTCTGGCGATGGCGTTGGATGTTCCCCGGCTGGAAGCTGCCATTTGAATTGAACGATATGTGTCCCGCGCCGCGAGCGGCGCAAATGAGTAGATCTCATGGAGGGAAGCGAAGGCGAAAATTCTCCCAAACCATCTTGCCGTTGGACTGTATGTACCCCGTGAAACCATTGCCGCAGGAGGAGCCATCAAACTTCGTGAGGGAGTGCATCATATAGGACGTTGTGCAACGTGACATCATATTCTCAGGGTTTGCGCAGCGAGGCAACAAGAAGTTTGCCGCTCTCGTAACGAGAGAGCATATTGTGTCGAATTTTTTCTTTACTGTAATTGACAGCGACATTTCTGTATTCTGTACTTTACAGGGCGTCCTCAGATCACTGAGCTAATCTTATCTACTTTACCGCCTGTGCCCTTTCTAACTTGATTTGGATCCAACGCTTTACCGCCCACGTCCGAATTCAGAATTCAGAAACAGTGGCGTCCAACGACTAGCCAGTAGAGGCGGCACTACTGAACACGATAAGTTATATACACACGCTACTGGTACCCATGACGCTGGCCGTGAGACGTGCTTGTGCAAAGTACAGTGTGGCCTGAGATGGGCGTACCATGATTTACGGCGATAAGACGGATAGTAAAAACATAAAATTGATGTAAGCAACGGCAAATCTTTCCCTCGACTTTACTTTCCACACGTCTCTACGAAGGACCACGGCCACTGGATTGCCTGCTTCCTGTAATCTTGTCAACATCTCACCCAAGTTGTTAATATAAAAAAGCGCTGAGCGCCATGTCAGAACTATCGAGCCCTTCCGACCCTGCCTCATCACCATCTTTCTCCTCCATCGATACGCCACCACAACCGGGCACACCTCCAAACCTGCATCAAAACACGATCGACCCCCACGCTAGATGGGTCGTGCAAAAATACGGTGGCACAAGCGTTGGGAAGTTTGCCGCACAAATCGCGGAGAACATCGTTCCGTACGCCACAATTTTCTTTCTCCCTTCGACTAAGACCGACGTACCCCCGACACACCCAGCGATTACCTAGATAGATACAGGCTTGCGATTGTCTGTTCCGCGCGTTCTGGTTCCACCAAGTCGTTAGGCACCACCAACCTCCTCTTACGCGCGGCGTCTGAAGCGCTCCAACGAGCTCCGCCAGTCTGCTCGCCTGTGCATTCTGGTGCAGTGTCTCCCGTCACAACTCCCTTTAGTCCCTGGGGATCCCGCTCGGGCTCCCCACCCGACTCCATTGACCAGTTTGTCGACCAACGCGCAAACTATAGGTCATTCTTCAACAAAACTGTAGACTTGATCCATTCCGAACACTTAGCGGCGGCCCGTGATTGCGTGAAGGGGAATGAAATTCTTTCTGAACTAGAGACAGAAATAGACAGGGATTGCGAGAACCTGAGGGCATTTCTGTATGCCGCGCAGGTGGGTTTATTCCGCGGCGACCTTATTTGTCACAGTTTTCTGGCGCGCTGACGTTCGGGAAAATTACAGGTCATAGACGAAATGTCGCCCAGATCGAAAGATAGCATTGTCGGCTTTGGGGAAAAGCTCGCGTGTAAAATCATCGCCGCAGCACTTCGGGACCGTGTAAGTCCGTCATTCCACTCAAGGCCTTTTTAGCTAAAATTTCGACGCAGGGCATAGACGCGGAATATGTATCGCTAGAAAACGTTGTGCCACCTTACGAGGGGGTTGATAGTACACTTGGACAAGACTTTTACGACCTGGTTCGTACCGCGTTTGCTACGCGGGTTCGACAATGCGGACCGCGTGTGCCAGTCGTTACAGGTAATTCTTAATCTACCGCCAGAATCCGAGCACTTACGTGTTTGACACAGGCTTTTTCGGACACGTACCAGGCTCATTACTGAAACAAGTCGGTCGTGGATACACCGATCTGGCAGCCGCGCTTCTGGCAGCAGGTCTCGATGCAACTGAGCTACAGATATGGAAGGAAGTCGACGGGATCTTCACTGCGGACCCGCGCAAAGTTCTCACCGCGCGACTCCTTCCGGTCATCTCGCCCGAGGAGGCCGCCGAACTGACGTACTACGGCAGCGAGGTCGTCCATCCGTTTACCATGGAGCAGGCACGCACCCCAACCTTCTTTTCCTCCCTCCGTAAACTGCGCGAAGGGGCAACCCCCGTGTTCTGAACGTGACACTTATAGGTTATCCGGCGCAAAATCCCTATTCGCATCAAGAACGTCGAGAACCCGCGCGGCGGGGGTACGGTCATCGACCCGGAGTCCGATTCTGATACCGATCCGCTGCCCGACTTCGGGGCCGGGTTCGTCGATGGGATGCTCACGAACACGCAAGTCAGCGGAACGGGCACGGTGCCGCGGCGGCGACAGCGGCTTCCGACGGCCGTGACGATCAAAGAGCGTATCGTAGTGTTAAACGTACAGTCGAACCGCAAGAGCGTCTCGCACGGATTCCTCGCGGGGATATTCGGCACGCTCGACCGCTTTGGCGTCGTCGTGGACCTGATCAGCACTAGCGAGGTCTTTGTCAGCATGGCGATCGAGGACGTGCTCGATCGAAAGATGGAGGCCCGTCTCGTGCGGGATCTCGAGAAGATCGGTATCGTGCGTCTACCTCCCCCCTTCGCTTCTCTTTCCCAGAAGAAGCTAAAAAGCCTCTAACCGGCGTGCGAACTTCTCGTCCCTTTCCTTTCACCCCCTGGGCGCCGTATGTTTGTGCTTGCGCGCTCTTTCTCGGTCCTTTTTAGGTGTCTGTGTATCGCGACATGGCGATCTTGTCCATGGTGGGCAAGCGCATGCGCAACACGGTCGGCATCTCCGGGCGCATGTTCACGACGCTCGCGCAGGGTAACGTGAACATAGAGATGATCAGCCAGGGCGCGAACGAGATCAACATCTCGTGCGTCATCAACGCCCGCGACGCCGTCAAGGCTCTCAACCTCATCCACCAGGGTTGTCTCCAGATCAAGCCCGAGAGCCCCAAGGGCCGCGGTCCGTTCCCCCATTGCTTTATCGGTTTCCCGCAGGCGCTGACGTTGCTTCATAGTCGGGCCCTGGTTATTCTGATATGGTCGGACTTATGGAGGGAAGGAAGAAAGGTGAAGTAGTAATACCCCAACGAGAAAGAGTACAGGAGAAAAGGTTTCTCTCGTCATATGTATTTCTGTGTACGAGAGCCGCGGCAGTTCAACTCTGCTTCGCAAAAAAGAATAATAGTGAGAATAGACGATCCATGTCTCCGGGCCCGACATCCTTGTCGTGCTGGGCCTACCATGCATTCGACGAATGTCATAAGCAGTAGCAGATTCAACATACTTTGTGTCGAAATGACTGTTTGGGTCTGAAATAGACACGATGAAATCGTAGAAGTGCATGTACAAACGTGTTTAATTTCTGAGAGGTGTGAGGATCGATGCTACAAGGAAGCCGAATGGGGATATAATATGTACATGGAGTGGAGTAGTGGGAGTATGGTCGAAAACTATAGGTATGAAGTAATGATACTGAGGAGTCACAAACACATTAGATATGGAAATCTGGGACTAGTCTTTAAACAGTGCTGAGGAACAAAAGCAACGAAGAGCACAACAAGATGGAGGTGGGTGGAAGCAACACACAACATAAGACGAGCCAAGCGTCCTTTGGAATATGTATGGGTAAAGAAAGACAGCAAGAGTACCAATAGAGCACAGTGATCTAGTTGATTGTGATGACTTGCGGGGCTTCCACGACGGCGGGTGTGCCAAGGCGAACCGTGAGGACAAGTATGCCATCCTTCATCTCCGCCTCAATGTCGGCGGCCTGGCAGTGGCACGCAGCCCGTGCCATTAGGAAGTGCGACGATATAAAACTGTTGACGCACCTGGGTATGTGGCGGTACTTGCAGCCGGCGGAGAAATTCTCCAAATTTTCTCTCACGTTTGGTTCTCTCCCGTTCTTCGGGAGCGGGCTCTGCGAATGGCGGACGCGACCGTCCTGCGATCGTTATCTGCCTTGCGTGAGTATACGGCTCCGTTGCGAGCGTCACGCTGATTTCGCCTTGCTGAACACCTGGCAATTCGAGCATGGCGACCATAGTGTTCGTGTCGACATTGAAATGCATATCGGTACGAATTGAGTAGACTTTGGGAGGAGAAGTCGACCGATCGAGCGGCACGGCTTGCGGTGGGCTGCAGGACCAGCACGAACGTTAGAGCCCAGTGGGCAGACGAACGCGAGGAAGGAAGGGGGTTTGCGGCGCAACGTACCTCATCCGAGTCAGCCCCGACCTATTGTCCTCTGAAAATGGTGAAGCCCGCGCTTGATCGCTCACCGAGCGTGGAGTCTTGCCAGCAGTAGAAACGTGAGTAGCAGCCCGTCCCTCGCCAGCGCTGTGAGGGCGGCGATAGGGATGTGCACGAGTGCGCTCTGCATGGGCTTTGGTCACGGAAGCCCGCACCAACCCTGATGATGGCGCTGAGCCAGAATTAGTGCACGTGGACTGCTCTGCACCAGCACTCGACGCGTCCTTTTGGACATGTGTACGAGGCCTGCTCTCACCACTAGGTGTTCTAATGCGTGAACGATGATACTGGCTAGGCACAACGGGAACACGCTCTTCGAGTTGTATCACAGTCGGAGAAGAAACAGCAGGGGTAGCAGAAGCTGAAAAGTGCTCCTGCGGAGATGAGAAATCCGCTGGATGAAGTGTAGCGATACCAGTCGACGTGCTTGGATCTTGTGGTTGTTGAACTGGATTGGAGGCAGAGGTAGCGACGTCGTAGTCGAAGTCCCAAGGATTAGGATTGTTCACTGGGGTACTGGCATTGCTACCTCCACCGGGCGTAGTTGGGGACATTGAATCTTGAGGAAAACTTGATCCGTTATACGGATAGCGATATGACATTTGCACAGTCCTGACGGCGAACATACGCGGTCAGGAAAGAGAGCTACGGAGACGAGGATCGCGTCTGCGCGAAACCTTAAATACGCGGTCTCACGTCTCGTGACTCCCGTTCGGTCCCGTCGAACAATGGCCGCATCGCCGCTTCTCGGCACGGTATTTTCCTTATTTGGAAATACATCGGCGATGACTCGCGCCTTCAATCAATTGCCACCGAAACGTGTTCTGTAACACAAACACTGTATACAAACAAATCAATCAAACGCCGTTCAGAGTGAGCTAACCTCCACAGTTACTGTAATTAGTGCGATCTGGGGCTATCCCGTCCGGTGTCGCGATGCTGCCTCGTGCCTCGGAGTTGCATCTTTCCACTAGATCCTGGGTGCCTCTGACTCACGCGGAGTCCTGTAGTGCGCTTTATCTCGCGAGGAGCTAGTGGCTGGACCACCGGAGATGTCGCCACTCCGTGTAGCCCTCGCGTGATCGCCAATGTGACGCGTTTTCCCTTCGAAACGTGAAGGAAGTGCAATACAAGCCGCGCATCCCATTCTCCCGGTGCTGGCGGCACAAACGACACATCCACCGTCCGCTGCTTCGTCCCTTTTATCTTCAATGGAAGACCTTGTATCGCTGAGAACCTGCAGCACCAACATGAGTCTGTCCAATAGACAATTCCGAGCAGTATTTCTTACCCTTTTGACCCAGCTCCAGTCACTTCCAAACCAACCAAAGTCAATCCGAAGCCGTCCGGAGTTTTCTTGGCTTTCTCGATGATAACAGGGACCGTGCTGTTTGTCTTCTTGTCCTTGCCGACGCCAACTTCAGACTTGAAGTCAAAGCCTTCCTGACCGGAGACGAGGATATGCTCTGCCTCCTCGTCTCTCGCGGGAACACCACCCGTACCCGCTACTTCCTCCTTCCTAGCCAGTTTGGGTGCACCCTTCTCCGATGCCTCCGACTTGGGTACGCGGGGATGGGCTGACGGCAGGGTGGCGAGTGCAGGCTGCCCCACATCTGCGCTCCATTCTTCGATGCCGCTTTTGAGCCTATGATCCTCTCCACGGCGGTGTTTCCTAAGGTCGCCGCGGAGGACCAAGCACTTGCATGGCTTACAATAGACAACGTCGTGTCGAAGGCGACACTGGCTCTTCTTGCATTTTCCCGCACCCATCATTGCAGCGGGACAAACGGTGATAGTCATTGCACGTTGGAGATCTGCTGAGTTGAAGTAGAAGGGGGGGGGGGGTATGGCAATATAGTGTTAGGGTGGTAGCCGCAGAGGTGTACAGTAGAAATAGTTGTCGTGTGTGCTCCAGGCCACCACTGCGGATGAACCCATGACCATTCGAAGTACGTGGTCGAGGAAGCTTTGGAATGCTGAGTACTACGGATAACCAATTTCATGCGAGATTTCAGACACGCTCTGCTGCGGGATAAGCAGATAGCAAACGTGGTGAACATGAACTGGGGAGCGTAACCAACTTGCGCCCGTTTAGAGAGGAAAGCAATATCACACGTACGATTACGCAGTCAGCAAGAACTTATCTAAAGACCGATCAATTATAATGTGCTTCTTCCCGCTGCTTCCGCCTCTGCTCGCGCCCGGGGTGAACTTATAAATGTTCTCGCTCTTCTCATCCCTGTAGCTCTCCACGCACGACTCCCCCAGGGCTCGGTATCACCTCGTATCCGGGAACAAGAACTTCGGCGTTAGGGTCCTAACTGAGCATTTTCCCAGTCCATCCCCCGCGCAGGGAAGCGTAGTTTAAGAACGTGTGCCACAATTCGTCCTATCCCAATACCTCCGAGTCTCCGACTACAATAAGCAGCGACTGTGCGCCGTTGGCACCACGTGACGAAGCCAGAGTACAGTAGAACCCCTCTTATCACATACGCCAGATAACCCATAACCCCTGATACCCCATAGCCCGATCTGTCCACCAATTTGGTGGGCAGGGATTTGTGTACCATAACCCATAGGTCTGCAATAACACATAACCCATAGCCTTTTTGGTGCAAAACGCTGCAAAACCCATAGATATTAGTCATATTTTCAGTTATGTAAGCGGATGACAGTGTGTTGTCGCTGCAGTTTTCACTCATGAACTTGTGCGATGACTCTCTACTTTGCCTGGACTGACAATGGCAATTACAAATGTCAAACAAATATGAGTTTTTGACTCGAACGTGTCTCTATTTCAAGGGATACAGGCCTAATAGTCTCCTGCCTGACAAGTTGAATACAACACTATCACTGGTACTCAACTTGGCATCTGGCTTTTAATGCCCTTCTTCTGTTCTTCTTCCTCACTCCAGTTGTGTATCTAACTATTCAAAGCACAATAACACGTCAATCTTGAGTTGTTGGTGAAACTAAGAGCAATGACAGTGTTATGAGCATTGGTTATGGATGAGTGTCAAGGCCCGGTTGCATGCGCTACAGTTCTTTGACCAGCGTACACTGGCAGCTTAGAACTAGCTTTCCTTGTCAACACATACCCATATTATCAAGTCTTGGAAACGGAATTCAGTTCAATTCACTGTAACACAGTTGAGGAATACTTCTTTTACTTTACTGTAGATTTACAATTCGGAAAGAAAAAAAAAATTATACATTTTTCGCATTCTCCTAGGAACCCATAACCCCCCATAGCCCATAGCCTGGGCTGTCCACGGAGCGGTATGGGATAAAAGGGGTTCTACTGTACTCCAATAATAGCACTTGGGCCTGAGGAGCAAAGGAGTGTCCTGACAGAGGCTGGGCGATGTTCAAACAACCGAACCGACCTTGATAGCTTGACAGCTTGACCAGCTTGACCTTGAGCGCTTGAGCGCTTGAGAGGACTTCTGGATTGCAACCTGCTAACGACCTGCTAACGACTTGTGCCACTCTTGTGCAACCTGTCAACTTGTCATGTTATAAAAACAAGTTTTTGGTCAGTTCGATCAAGATCAAGACAATACTGTAAATTCAACGTTTTAGTACATTTTTAGTGTCAAATTACTGTTGTCCGGCCCCTCCTCCCTACATATACAAAGGGGTTATCCTGTCGAGTGTCGCGATGCTGCCACGTGTTTCGGAGTTGCGTCTTTCCACTGGATCCTGCGTGCTCGCGAACTCCTGCAGTACGTTTTTTCTTGCCAGGAGCTTGTGGCTTAGCCACCGGACTTGTAGCCACTCCGTGTAACCTTCGTGTGATCGCAAATGTGACGCGTTTTCCCTTCGAAACGTGAAGAAAGCGCAATAGAAGTCGCGCATTCCATTCTCCCGGCCATGTGGGCACAAAGGACACATTTACCGTCCGTTGCTTCGTCCCTTTTATCTTCATCGGGAGACTCTGTACCGCTGAGAACCTGCAGCACCAACATTAGTCCAACGGGCAATTCCGAACAGTATCGCTTACACTTCTGACCCGGCTCCAGTCACTTCGAAACCAACCAAAGTCAATCCGACGTCGTCCGGAGTTTCCCAGGCCTTCTGGATGATAACAGGGATCGCGCTCTTTGTCTTTTTGTCCTTGCCGACGCCAACTTCAGACTTGAAGTCAAAGCCTTCCTGACCGGAGACGAAGATATGCTCTGCCTCCCCGTTTCTCGCGGGAAGACTACCAATACATGCTACTCCCTTCCTCCTAGCCAGTTTGCGTGTACGCTTCTTCGATGGCTTCGACTTAGGTACGCAGGGATAGGGTGACGGCAAGATGGCGAGTGCAGGCTGCCTCGCATCCGTCTTCCACTTTCCGAAGCCGCTTTTGAGCCTATGATCCTCTCCGCGGCGGTGCTTCCAAAGCTCGCCGTGGAGGACAAAGCACTTGCATGGCTTACAATGGACAACGTCGTGCCGAAGGTGACATTGGGGGTCCCAGCATTTTCCCGTCTCCGTCATTGCAGCGGGACACACGGTGATTGTCATTGCGCGTTAGAGATCTGCTACGTTGAAGTGGAAGGGGGGGATAGTAATATGGTGTTAGGGTGGGTTGCCGCAAAGGTGTCCAGTATATGAATAGGTGTCGTGTGTGCTCCAGGCCCATGCGGATGACCCATGACCACTCGAATTACGTGGTCTAGAAAACTAATGTTGACAACGAGTACTACGGAAAAGCCAATTTCGTGAGAGAGTTCAGACACGCTCTGCTGCGGAATGAGTAAACGCGGTGAACATGGATTCGGAAGAGTAATAACTTGCGCCCGTCCAGAGAGGCAACGTAAACCACATGCACGTTGACGAGCTCATGGTCAGCAAGATCTTATCTAAAGAAAGATCAAGATACTAAAATGTGGTTCTTCCCTCTTCTTCTGCGTCCGCTACTCGCGGGGTGAACCTATAAATGTTCTCGCTCTTCCCATCTATGTAGCTCTCCCCATGTACGACACCCCCAGGCCTCGGTACCACCTCGTATCCGGGCACATGAACGTCTTCCTTAGGCTTCCAGGCGAGCATTTTCCCGGTCCAACCTCCACGTACGCAGGCGTAGTTCAGGAATGTGCGCCAAAGTTCGTCCTTTCCCAGTACCTCCGGGTCTCCGACTACAATGAGCAGCGACTGTGCGCGCGTGATGGCCACTGAGACGGTATGCGTTAGCACCATGAAGCCAGAGTACTCAAATAATAGCGCTCACCATTCATTCGTTGGCGGTTTTGCACGAAACCCATTGCCTTCCGCTTGTCCACCTCAGAGTTACTTCGCGTGGTGGCAAAAATAATGACTTTTCGCTCCTGGGTTAAGATAAATTAACACCGCCTAGCGTCCAAGAAACCACTTCGTTGCACGAACCTGACCCTGGAATTGCTCGACGGAACCCACAGAAACTTCTTTCAGTCCTACTGGCCTCAATAACTCCCGGATCGCCCTGACTTGAGCCTTGTATGGTGCGATAACACCGATCTCGTCCGGGTCTACAAACAGAATTAAGAGAACAGTACGTTATGAAATTCACACAATACTCACATATCTTGTTTTCATGGTCCCCGATAAGCCTCAGACAATAGTCACGGACGACCGAGGCTTCATGAATGTTTAGATACGATGGAGAATGCCGCCCGCGCAGCTCGCGGCCCTTGATACCATGAAACACAATCGGGAAGCCCTTCTTCACCAACACCTCCGACTGTAGAAACAGATGTGCGACCACCGGGGTTGCGTGAGCGCGCATGATGTCTTCGTACAAGTACCGATTTGGCCATGCGATAATCGCACCATGCGAGCGACGATTCCGTTGAAGGTCAACGATTCTGCGGGTGACAGGATCAGTTAAAGATCACAAGTTCACAACCTAGTAATTTGAAAGACTTCTCACGTTCGACCAGCATGGGTAGCGAGCCCGTAAATGTTAGAAATGAACATCAATCGCTGGAGGAAGCTCTTTCCTAATCCAGCTTCAGAAGCGGGGCTCGACTTGATAACGGGACCCAATTGATTGGGGTCGCCCGCCAGGATAACATTAGTATTTTCGTTCGCGAAAAATGAGATCGGAATCAATGAGAGAGGTTCGTCCGCCTGCGCAGCTTCGTCTATGATTATATGGCTGAAGTGCCCGGCCCGAATCTTCATCGTCTGAAGGAGGGCCGCAGAGGAGCAAGTAGAGAGCACAACGCGGTAAGTTCGTAGTTTTGCAGGCTTTGGGGATCCCGAGAATGGTTGGACCTCCTCGGGAATGCTGCTCATGTCGCGCGAGCGAGCATTCAGACGGAATAGTTTGTCCACAGTCAGACCAGCGGTGGCGAGTCGTTGAATCAGTAGATCCGCAGCAGCGTTGCTCGGCGTGCATGCCAGAATCTTGTAGCTGTCGTTATTGTTCACGAGCTGCATGATACTTTCGACGACAGTGGAGGTCTTCCCCGTCCCAGGGCTGACGCAAGATCGTTAGGGCTGGTCTTAGTCGATATGAAAAATAGTCTCACGGTCCGTAAATGATGAATGGGACATTTCCACTTGGCTGCTGTAGGATTGAAACCACCGCATGTAGTTGCTGTTCATCTTCGCGGATGTTCTCGTTGACTAGTGGGAGGTTGTCAATCTCAGCTTGTGAGAGGCGTGGAATCGGTTTGATGTCAGAAGGAGATGGGAACAAGAGGCGACGCAGATGCGCTGGTAACAATGCAAGCGCATGATACTGTCGTCGTAGCGTGACGCGATTCAGTCTGAAACGTAGAAGAAATTGAGCTCCTCTGTAGGGATCGAAACTAGTCGGCACTTCAAGAGATATCTTTAGGACAGCGAGAGAGCCTCGCATGAAGATATTGGCATTGGCTATCCGTGTGTCATAATACACGTCTTCCTGCCTATCCTCTAGCCAAAGGTAATCTCCTGCAATAACTTCTGGGAGAAGATCCTCGTCATGGTTCTCGAACTCAATACTATATAGGCGGTCAGGGATAGATAAACATGTGGGCGGACAGAAGAGCATACAAGTATTTCGAGTCTCGCGTTTGAACCTCGACCTCGATCGGACGTTGGTCTAGAATGTCTCGTCTGCGCGAACATCACTCACTATTAGGTGATGCCAAGAGAGCAGACTTACTGCTGGTGCCCCTCTTCAACATTCAACAGCGCCGTAAAGTATCTTGCGTAGGTATCCATGGCTAAATCTCTCGGTTTCAAAGTCTCGATCAGACCCGGAGCCTTCTTGTTATAAGGACGCCTAAATGTAGCCGTGTCCACTGCCTCCTGGACCAATGCGGGCAGTTCATATTCTGGAATATCCCCAAACCGAGCTGGGTTTGGGAGAGGTATAATCTTCTCTGGTGGTATCTGTTGGCCGCTCCCAGAACGTGGGACATGCCCATCTTGGTTGAGAGATTCCGAACGATGATGATCGTCGAACGAACCAGCAATTGCTAGCAACCTTCTAGAAACCGCAAATCGACCTAGTTGTTCGCTCTCGAGGATGAGCTGGAGTGTTGCTTCGAAAAGCCCCTCGAATTCAGGGATAAACTCGATCTGCACTGCTATATTCGTGCCAGGGTGAATTGTCCGGCTGTGACCCTCGAAAGTTGCTTTGAAACTGCGGTGGCTGGTGAATGCCAATCAAGCTGATAACGTGTCGTAGCTCACCTAGAATCGCTCCCTTCCCCTGATCTGATTCTTGTTTCAACAAAGTTGACAGCTGGGGGTTCCCCTGCGTAACTAATGGTGACCGAAGATGATGATGGATGGAATGGACCGTTTAGACCGTCGCGTTTGACGATGCCAAGATCCACACCATCTTCGTCTGAGACAGAGATACCGGTGCCATCGCTATCAGGAAGTACATCCTCTTCCTCTGGGTAGAGAGCTGCATGGTCATTCACCCAGTCACTTCCAGGAGATGACCCCAGAGGGTGCGTACTGCCAACATGACTGGTTGGAAGGAATGCGCGCGCACGTAGCTGGCGGAGTATAACGATCCTTCTCCCGTTCAGCTGAGTCTCCTGGAAGACTATCTGTAAGCACCCGCGGAATGTGCCAGCCTCTGGTGCCTCGAAGGACACGCAGATTCTGCTTGGCTCGCTCCACAAAACCACCTCCCCGGATACAGACGCAGCAAAACTGTCCAGAAATACATGAGAACCTCATATTGAGCCCTTGAGTCGTCAAATAACCCGTACCATGACTCTGGGGTACCTTCGGCGTGAAAAAGATTCACGGCGGAAATGGAGAGACTAGACACTGGCTCCATTTGGGCTTTCTCTATGAGGATGTCGAGATCATCTCGAAGAAAGTACATGTGTCCCTCAATTTCCGTTCCTTCGACTTCGAAATTGAGGGCACTCTCATGAGACACCCTGACGTATTGGTCAGAAGTAACAGCGGTGGGGATATTGATGACCGGTGGAGGGGTGCTCGGAAGCAACATAAGCCGAGAATGCGGGTGGTTAGATGGCGGGGGGATGCCTACCGGATTACTGGGTTGGTTGTCCCACTGGCGGCAATCCTCCGACGATGTTTCTTCCCCGAGTTATGCACGAGCAAGTCGGGACAGTGACAACCGCACAGCTCACAATATGCTTGTACCATGGTGAATGGAAGGACGAGTGATGGATACTGTACGTGTTTGGTCCTACTGTAAGAGGCAGCACCACGAGGCAGCGCTACAGTAAGAAAAAAGGATATTCAGTAAGGCCATTTTGATGTGGCAGATACGGCAAGCGCGAGCCGGTGCATCGTTGATGGCCTCATCCAACAGCGAACACGTCTCCGTCCCTTTCACTGAAGACTAAGAGCGATGTATAATCCCAACATGCCAATGTCTTGCTCTGTCATAGACCTACTATGAAAGGAGCCGATTACATGTAGTCTGGTAGGGGGTTTGCTGTACCACTTCCACGGCTGTCTTGCAGTGGTACCAGAGGCGTACTTCAAGTTACGTGCTGAAGTCGCAAATTTTGAAGCATTGAAGCATGAACTGAAAGCCAGAAGAATGGAGAACTTGAATGATCCATACTTTGGAAGTATTCACCAAACGTTGGTTGGCCCATCTATCATTTATCATTCGTGAGGCTGTTCAAGATCCCCTCCCAAATCTCCGCCCCTTCCTCCGCGACACTGGCCTGTGGCGCAACCCCGCGTTTGCTCAGTCAGCTGGCTACTGTAATGCTAGTACTGTAGTACATCGACATTTCTTACATCAAATCATCTTGCGTAGTACTAGAGGCCACAAATCATTATCGTTCCGACTTCCTCCCATTGTGCTAGACGAAGACTTGAACACGTGGACTTTTTGTCTCAATGATGTAGGAGGCGCGACAGTAGTAGACTGGTGACCGTCTGTGTACGAAGGTAAGCGTGCGCCCGTCTAGAGAGGAATGTATATCACACATATGTTCACGGTGCCAGTAAGAACTTTTCTAAAGACAGATCAAAATACTAAAATGTGGTTCTTCCCTCTGCTTCCGCCTCTACGCGCGGGGTGAACCTATAAATGTTCTCGCTCTTCCCATCTATGTAGCTCTCCCCATGCACGACTCCCCCAGCTCTCGGTACCACCTCGTATCCGGGCACGTGAACGTCTTCCTTAGGCTTCCAGGTGAGCATTTTTCCGGTCCAACCTCCGCGTACGCAGGCGTAATTTAGGAATGTGCGCCAAAGTTCGTCCTTTCCCAATACCTCCGGGTCCCCGACTACAATGAGCAGCGATTGTGCGCGCGTGATGGCCACTGAGACGGTATGCGTTAGCACCATGAAGCCAAAGTACTCTAACAATAGCGCGCACCATTCATTCGTTGGCGGTTTTGCACGAAACCCATTGCCTTCCGCTTGTCCACCTCTGAGTTACTTCGCGTGGTGGCAAAAATAATGACTTTTCGTTCCTAGGTTAAGATGAATTAACACCGCATAGCGTCCGAGAAACCACTTCGCGGCACGAACCTGACCCTGGAATTGCTCGACGGAACCCACAGAAACTTCTTTCAGTCCTACAGGCCTCAATAACTCCCGGATCGCCCTCACTTGAGCCTTATAAGGTGCGATGACACCGATCTCATCCGGGTCTACAAAGATAATTAGGAGAAAAGTGGGCTATCAAAGACACGCGATACTCACATATCTTGTTTTCATGGTCCCCGATAAGCCTCAGACAATAGTCACGGACGACCGAGGCTTCATGAATGTTTAGATATGATGGAGAGTGTTGCCCACGTAGCTCGCGGCCCTTGATACCATGAAACACAATTGGGAAGCCCTTCTTTACCAACACCTCCGACTGTAGAAACAGACGTGCAACCACCGGTATTGCGTGAGCGCGCATGATGTCTTCATACAAGTACCGATTTGGCCATGCGATAATCGCACCATGCAAGCGACGATTCCGCTGAAGGTCAACGATTCTGCGGGCGACAGGATCAGTCAAGGATCACAACCTAGCAGTGTATATGACTCTCACGTTTTCCCGGCATGGGTGGCGAGCCCGTAAACATTAGAAATGGGCATCAATCGCTGGAGGAAGCTCTTTCCTAATCCAGCTTCAGAAGCGGGGCTCGACTTGATGACGGGACCCAATTGATTGGGGTCGCCCGCCAGGATAACATTAGTATTTTCGTTTGCGAAAAATGAAATTGGAATCAATGAGAGAGGTTCGTCCGCTTGTGCAGCTTCGTCTATGATTATATGGCTGAAGTGGCCAGCCCGAATCCTCAGCGTCTGAAGGAGGGCCGCAGATGAGCAGGTGCAGAGCACAACGCGATAAGTTCGTAGCTGTGAAGGCTTTGGGGAGCCAGAGAATGGTCGAACGTCCTCTGGGATGCTCTTTATTTCGCGCGAACGGGCATTCAGACGGAGTAGTTGGTCCACAGTCAGACCAGCGGTGGCGAGTCGTTGAATCAGTAGATCCGCAGCAGCGTTGCTCGGCGTACATGCCAGAATCTTGGAGCTGTCGTTATTGTTCACGAGCTGCATGATACTTTCGACGACAGTGGAGGTCTTCCCCGTCCCAGGGCTGACGCAAGATCGTTAGGGCTGGTCTTAGTCGAAACGTAAAAATAGTCTCACGGTCCGTAAATGATGAATGGAACACTTCCCCTTGGCTGCTGTAGGATTGAAACCACCGCATGTAGTTGCTGTTCATCTTCGCGGATGTTCTCGTTGACTAGTGGGAGGTCGTCGATCTCGGCTTGTGAGAGGCGTGGAATCGATTTGATGTCAGAGGGAGACGGGAACAAGAGGCGACGCAGATGCGCCGGTAACAATGCAAGCGCATGATACTGTCGTCGTAGCGTGACGCGATTCAGTCTGAAACGTAGAAGAAATTGAGCTCCTCTGTAGGGATCGAAACTAGTCGGCACTTCAAGAAGTATTTTTAGGACAGCAAGAGAGCCCCGCATGAAGATATTGGCATCGGCTATCCGTGTGTCATAATACACGTCTTCCTGCCTATCCTCTAGCCAAAGGAAATCTCCTACAATGACTTCTGGGAGAAGATCCTCGTCATGGTTCTCGAACTCAATACTATATAGGCGGTTAGGGATAAACAAACATGTAGGCGGACAGAAGAACATACAAGTGCTTCGTGCCTCGCGTTTCAATCTCGACCTCGATCGGACGTTGGTCCAGAATATCTCGTCTGCAAGCATCACTATGAGGTAAATGAGAAAGATAACAGACATACTGTTGGTGCCCCTCTTCGACATTCAATAGTGCCGTGAAGAATTCTGCGTAAGTGTCCATGGCCAAATTCCTCGGTTTCAAACTGGCGATCAGACCCGGAGCCTTCTTGTTATAGGGACGCTTAAATGTAGCCGTGTCCACTGCCTCCTGGACCAATTCGGGCAGTTTGTATTCTGGGATACCCCCTAACCAGCCTGAGTTCAGAAGAGGTATAATCTTCTCCGGTGGTATTTGTTGACCACTCCCAGAACGTGGGACATATCCATCTTGATTGAGAGACTCGGAACGATGATGGTCGTCGAGCGAACCAGCAATGGCCAGCAACCTTCTAGAAACTGCAAATCGACCCAATTGCTGGCTCAAGAAAATGAGCTGGAGCGTTGCTTCGAACCGCCCCTCGAATTCAGGGATAAACTCGAGCTGCACCGTCCTATTCGCGCCAGCGCGGATTGCGCTGCGACCCTCGAAAGTTGCTCTGAAACTGCGGTGGCTGATGAATGCCAATAAAGCTGATAGCGTCGTTGCTCACCTAGACTCACTCCCTTCCCACGACCTGATTCTTGCCTCAACAAAATTGACAGCTGGGAATCCCCTTGCGTGGCTAATGGTGACCGAAGATGACGATGGATGGAATGGACCGTTTAGACCGTTGCGTTTGACGATGCCAAAATCCACACCGTCTTCGTCCGAGACAGAGATACCGGTGCCATCGCTATCAGGAAGTACATCCTCTTCCTCTGGGAATGGAGCTGCGTGGTCATTCACCCGGTCCCTTCCGGGAGATGACACCTGAGGGTGTGCACTGCCGACATGACTTACTGGAAGGGAAGCGCTCCCACGTAGCTTGCGAACTATAACGAACTCTTCTCCGCTCGGCTGGGAATTATCGCAGAAGACGAGGTGAAGGGACACGCGGAATGTGCCAGCATGTGGTGCCTGAAATGATACGAATATTCTCCGCGACTTTTTCTGTCGAACCACCGACGTCTCCCAAGACCAAGACACGTTGAAACTGTGAAAATGTGCTTGAGAATCTCAAATCGAGCCACTGAATAATCCCCACCATGAAGCTGGAGTGCCTGTAGGGCGTAGGAGTCTGACTTCGGAAATAGAGAGAATAGACAGCACTTGGGTTTTCTCTACGATGATGACGTGGTCGACTGGGGAAAAGGAGGGCTGCCCAGCATCTTCAGCTCCTTCGACAACGAAATCGAGGCCATTTTCATGAGATACCGTGACGCGTGGGTCAGAAGTGGTTGGCGTTGGTACACTGATGGCTGGCGAAGTTACGCTCGGAAGCGACGCAGGCTGAGAATTTGGGAGGTTAGATGCCGAGAGAGGAGGCTGGTGAGGTGTGACCGGAGTGGGGACCACAATGGCAGCAGCATTCCTGAGATGCTTCTTCCCCTTGTTATGTTGTGCGAGTGAGTTGGGAGAAAAATTGCAACCGCAAACCTCGCAACACAGTACCATGATAAATGGAAGAGTGACAGGGGCAGGTTTGGTGGTGCCACAATCTTATCATAGGCGGCGCCACGAGCAAAGGCCACGAGGCACTTGAATAAGGTAATCCGTTTGGTGTGGTAGGGGCGGCTGGCGGAAGCCGGTGCAACATTGATCCTCATCGAAGGGAGAACACGTATTCACCTGGGTCCGAGAACAGAGCCCAAACGTGCTTGTACCTTGCTCGTGTCACAGGCCTATGAAAGGAGCAGGCTACGTGCAGTCCGGTACAAATCTGGTGCATCAACCGGTGTACTTGCCATGAAGTTCAAGTTGCCAGTCACAGTGAAGGGTCCTGTAGGTCCTGGGCCACGCTTTAGAAAACGTCCCAAACTTGCTCACACTGTTGTAGTCAGCTCATCAGCAATTCGTGAGTGACTGACCTCTCTCAACTTCTTTCCCTCATTCCGGCCTGTTGTGAAGCAGCATTTGCTCGTGGTAAGTTAGGACGTGTGCTGGCACGTCATTGTCATCTCTCAGAGGCTTCAACCTGGCTTACATCATCTCCCATCTACACAGTACATTAACCAGCGCCATCATACTACAAAAACTCGAACACGGTGGACTCGTTGCCCCAATAAAACACGAAGGAGGAGCCACATTGGCCGTGCATTCCATTCTCCTGGTGCCGTGGATAGAAACGATAGAAGCAGAAAGACATTCTCGCCTTTTCCCTTTTTGTTATTACTGAGATCTGACATCTGTAGCATTGCTTTTATCGATCTCATAGAAGACAGCTCGAGAGATATCACCCAACTTCACAGAACCAGTTACCGTCACTTCGCACGTAACCAGCGTCAAGCTGACGCTGTCCACCATTGCTTGGACTACACCAGGATGCTGATGGCCCTTCTTACCAATTGGATGTCGAACTTGAAACCGGTTTCTACTGGAATCATAGGCTTTTCTCCCAAAAGACGAATCAAAGGTTCTATTCCCCACTTCTCAGCACTAATGTCACTGGCTCCTCTCGTCTATACGCACACTTCTTCGGCATTTTCGGTTCGGGTATAGCAATAGGGTACTGGCCGCATAGCGTGCGCTTCCCAGTCCCTGAGAAGCCGTGGCTGTGCCTGTTATCCCGTTCGCAGCGGTGCTTCGTAGGTTTGCCGGGTGGGACAGGCATCAGTCATTAATCATTCGTGAGCCTGTCCCAACATTTTCAAGATCCCCTCCCAAATCTCCGCCTCTTCCTGGCCTGTGGCGCAACCCCGCGATTGCTCAGGCTAATGCCAGTACTGTAGTACATCGACATTTCTTACATCAAATCATCTCGCGGAGTAGAGGCCACAAATCATTATCGTTCCGACTTGAACACGTGGACTTTTTTGTATCAAACATGTAGGAGGCGCAACACTAGTAGGCCGGTGACCGGACCTGCGACCGTCTAGAGAGGAAAGCAAATCACACGTATGTTCACGGGGCCAGTAAGAACTTATCTAAAGGACAGATCAAGATACTAAAATGCCTCTTCAGCTTCCGCTACTCGAGGGGTGAATCTATAGATATTCTCGCTCTTCCCATCCATGTAGCTTTCCCCACGCACGACTCCCCCAGGCCTCGGTATCACCTCGTATCCGGGAACAAAAACTTCGGCGTTAGGGTCCCAACTAGGCCTTTTCCCGGTCCATCCCCCGCGCAGGGAAACGTAGTTTAAGAACGTGCGCCACAATTCGTCCTTTCCCAGTACCTCCGGGTCTCCGACTACAATGAGCAGTGACTGTGCGCGCGTGATAGCCACTGAGAAGGTATGCGTTAGCACCATGAAGCCAGAGTACTCAAATAATAGCGCTCACCATTCATTCGTTGGCGGTTTTGCACGAAACCCATGCCTTCCGCTTGTCCACCTCTGAGTTGCTTCGCGTGGTGGCGAAAATGATCACTTTTCGTTCCTGGGTTAAGATAAATTAACATCGCTTAACGCCCAAAAAACCACTTCGCGGCGCGAACCTGTCCCTGGAATTGCTCGACGGAACCCACAGTAACTTCTTTCAGTCCTACTCCGGGAGGCCTCAATAACTCCCGGATCGCCCTCACTTGGGACTTATAAGGTGCGATAACACCGATCTCATCCGGATCTATAAACATAATTAAGAGAAAAGTGGCTATCAAAGACGCGCGATACTCACATATCTTGTTTTCATGGTCCCCGACAAGCCTCAGACAATAGTCACGGACGACCGAGGCTTCATGAATGTTTAGATACGATGGAGAGTGCCGCCCACGCAGCTCTTTGCCCTTGATACCATGGAACACAATCGGGAAGCCCTTCTTTACCAACACCTCCGACTGTAGAAACAGACGTGCGACCACCGGGATTGCGTGAGCGAGCATGATGTCTTCGTACAAGTACCGATTTGGCCATGCGATAATCGCACCATGCGAGCGACGATTCCGTTGGAGGTCAACGATTCTGCGGGCGACAGGATCGGTTAAGGATCACAACCTAGCAGTGTGAAAGACTTCTCACGTTTTCCCGGCATGGGTGGCGAGCCCGTAAATGTTTCTAATGAACATCAATCGCTGGAGGAAACTCTTTCCCAATCCGGCGTCAGAAGCGGGGCCCGACTTGATGACGGGACCCAATTGATTGGGGTCGCCCGCCAGGATAACATTCGTATTTTCGTTCGCGAAAAATGAGATCGGAATCAATGAGAGGGGTTCGTCCGCCTGTGCAGCTTCGTCTACGATTATATGGCTGAAGTGCCCGACCCGAATATTCAGTGTCCGAAGGAGGGCCGCGGAGGAGCAAGTAGAAAGCACAACCCGGTAACTTCGTAGTTTTACAGACTTGGAGGGATCGGAGAATGGTCGAACGTTTTCGGGGATGCTCTCCATGTCGCGCGAACGGGAATTCAGACGGAATAATTTGTCCACAGTCTGACCAGCGTTGGCGAGGCGTTCAATGAGTAAATCCGCAGCGGCGTTGCTCGGGGTGCATACAAGAATCTTGGAGCTGTCGTCTTTTTTCACTAGCTGCATGATACTTTCGACAACAGTGGAGGTCTTCCCCGTGCCAGGGCTGAAGCAAGATCGTCAGGAATGGTCTTAAGTTAGTGAAAACGAAAAAAATAGTCTCACGGTCCGTAAATGATGAATGGGACATTTCCCCTTGGCTGCTGTAGGATTGAAACCACCGTCTGTAGCTGCTGTTCATCTTCGCGGATGTTCTCGTTGACTAGTGGGAGGTCGTCGATCTCGGCTTGTGAGAGGCGTGGAATCGATTTGATGTCAGAGGGAGACGGGAACAAGAGGCGACGCAGATGCGCCGGTAACAATGCAAGCGCATGATACTGTCGTCGTAGCGTGACGCGATTCAGTCTGAACGTAGAAGAAATTGTGCCCCACGGTAGAGATCGAAACTAGTTGGCACTTGAAGAGATAGCTTTAGGACAGCAAGAGAGCTACGCTTGGAGACTTTGGCTTTGGTTATTCGTGTGTCGTAATACACGTCTTCCTGCCTATCCTCTAGCCAAAGGAAATCTCCTACAATGACTTCTGGGAGAAGATCCTCGTCATGGTTCTCGAACTTAATACTATATAGGCGGTTAGGGATAAACAAACATGTAGGCACATAGAAGAACTTACAAGTATCCCGAGTCTCCCGTTTGAACCTCGACCTCTATCGGAGGTTGGTCCAGAATGTCTCGTCTGCGCGAACATCTCTCACTATCAAGTTAATGAAAAAAGAGTAGACTTACTGCAGGTGCCCCTCTTCGACATTCAACAGCGCCGTAAAGTATTTTGCGTAGGTACCCATGGCTAATTCCCGCGGCTTCAAAGTAGCGATCAGACCCGGAGCCTTCTTGTTATAGGGACGCTTAAATGTAGCCTTGTCCACTGCTTCCTGGACCAATGCGGGCAATTCGTATTCTGGGATACCCCCTAACCAGCCTGAGTTTAAAAGAGGTATAATCCTGTCTGGTGGTATTTGTTGACCACTCCCAGAACGTGGGACATACCCATCTTGATTGAGAGATTCGGAACGATGCTGATCGTCGAGCGAACCAGCAATTGCCAGCAACCTTCTAGAAACTGCAAATCGACCCAATTGTTCGCTCTCGAAAATGAGCTGGAGCGTTGCTTCGAACCGCCCCTCGAATTCAGGGATAAACTCGAGCTGCACAGTTCTATTCGTGCCAGCGCGGATTGCGCTGCGACCCTCGAAAGTTGCTCTGAAACTGCGGCGGCTGATGAATGCCAATAAAGCTGATAGCGTCGTTGCTTACCTAGACTCACTCCCCTCCCACGACCTGATTCTTGCCTCAACAAAATTGACAGCTGGGAATCTCCTTGCGTGGTTAATGGTGACCGAAGATGACGATGGATGGAATGGACCGTTTAGACCATTGCGTCTGACGATGCCAAAATCCACGTCTTCGTCCGAGACAGAGATTCCAGTGCCATCGCTATCAGGAAGTACATCCTCTTCCTCTGGGTAGGGAGCTGCATCGTCATTTACCCAGTCACTCCGGGGAGATGACCCCTGAGGGTGTGCACTGCCAGCATGACTGACTGGAAGGGAAGCGCGCGCACGTAGCTCGCGAAGTATAACGAATTCTTTTCTGCTCGGTAGAGAATTATCGCGAAAGACGAGGTGGAGGGACACGCGGAATGTGCCAGCATGCGGCGCCTGAAATGACACGAGGATTCTCCGCGGCCTATTCTGCTGAACCGGCGTCTCCCCAGACAAAGACACCTTGAAGCTGTGGAAATGTACATGAGAATCTCAAATCGAGTGATTGAATGATCCGAACCATGAAGCCGGAGTGCTTGCGGGGCGTAGAAGTCTCAAAACGGGAATAGAGAGATTAGACGACACTTCGGTTTTCTCTATTACGATGACGTGGTCGACTGGGGAAAAGGAAGGCTGCCCAGCATCTTCAGCTCCTTCGACAACGAAATCGAGGCCATCTTCATGAGACACTGTGACGCGTGGGTCAGAAGTAGTTGGGGCTGGTACACTGTTGGGTGGCGAAGTGGCGCTTGGAAGCGACGCAGGCCGAAAATTTGGGAGGTTAGACGCCGGGGGAGGAGGCTGGTCAGGGGTGACTGGATTGGGGATCCCAATGGCAGCAAGATGTCTCCTCCCTCCGTTATGTTGTGCAAGCGAACTGTCAGGCAGGTTGCAACCGCAAGGCTCGCAATAAGTACCATGGTAAATGGAAGAGTGACAAGGGCACGTTTTGTGCCACAAACCTACAGCATGATATATGATAGGCGGCGCCACGAGCAACGGCCACGAGGCATTGAATAAGGTAATCTGGTAGAAGCGGCTGGCGGAAGCCGGTGCATCGTTCTTCTAGAGCGGTAACCGTTCGCTCTATGAGGTGCCCCTTGGGACGCGAATCGAGGATCCTCCAGTCGCTACGCGACGCCCCTCAGAATACTCTCATTCGAACGGCTGGTCACGATTCTATCGTTCTTCCTCATCGAATGGAGTACTGTAAGGTCCACACTTACGCTGTGCACGCAACGGCACCATTCGACCTCCATCCACCACCATTCGCATCCGCCACAACCACTCGGCCATATCGGCCACTCGTCATCACGTTCGCATTATATCCGTTTGTGTCTTTGCCAAATCGTGTCTATTGTCCCACTCGTATTGTCTGTCTGTGTCCTGTGGCTCGCTCATCATGTATATATACTCTGACTCTTGTGCTTCGAATAAATAATTCCCTTTGCTGCTATTCTCGAATCCCGAACACTCTCGTCCGATATCGCTCGAACGTCGACATTGCATCCCGGATCGCACACGGCCGATCGTTGCATACGTCTCCCCTCTACTCTACCTCCTCATTCTCGTCTACGTCTTCCCCTTGGGACGACACTTTATACTCGCACTAAACCCTTCAGTACAAGTATTCACCTGGGTCCGAGAGCAACGTAGAGCCCAAACGTGCTTGTATCTTTCTCGTGTCATAGGTCTATGAAAGGAGCAGGTTACGTGCGCCGGTCCGATACAAAATCTGGTGCATCAACCAGTTTACTTCAAGTCCAGCTTCAAGTTGCCGTGAAGTTCAAGTTTGCTAGTCACTCGTCACGGTCGAGCTGACGCTGTCCACCAATGGCATTGCCTGGACTACACCAGGCCGCGGGTGTTGATTGGCCTTCTTACCAATTGAATACAGAACGTCGACACCAGTTTCAACTGGAATTATAGGCAGTCCAGAATCACACACGCACACATGGCGTGACGACAAGAAAGAAGTCGTCTCCAAAAATCTCACCCTCACTCTGCTTTGCTTCTTTCCTCTTCGTCTGTTCACCTGTACGCATATATGTTCTCGCTCTCCCCGCCTATGTAACTCTCCCCATGCACGACTCCCCCGGACCTCGGGATTACGTTGTATCCGGGCACACGAACCTCGTCTTCAGGGTTCCAACGAAGCTTTTTCCCTCTCCATCCGCCACATATGTAAGCGTAGTTCAGGAATGTGCGCCATAATTCGTCCTTCCCAAGCACTTCTGGGTCTCCGACCACGATCAGCAGTGCTTGTGCGCGGGTAATCGCCACTAACGAGGACGCGTCAGCAATAGCTCATAGCATTGGGATAATACGTAAAGTGCGGCGCTCACCGTTCATTCGTTGGCGGCTTTGCAGGAAACCCATTGCCCTCCGTGTGTCCACCTCTGAGTTGGTTCGGGTCGTGGCGAATATAATCACTTTTCGTTCCTGGGTACATGCAAGTGAGAAATCAGCACCGCCCGCCTCAGGAAACCGTGCCATTCCACGAACCTGTCCCTGGAATTGCTCGACAGAGCCCACGGAAACATCCTTCAGGTTCAGTTCCGGATCTTCAATAACTCCCGAATTGCCCTGACTTGGGCCTTGTAAGGTGCGATAACACCGATCTCCTCTGCATCTACATTTAGGGTCAGTGGAACTTCTGCGTTATCAAAGATGTTCAAGACTCACAGATCTTGCGTTCGCGTCCCGAGTAAGTAATAGACAATAATCACGGACAACCGACGCCTCATGTACATTGAGAAATGACGGAGAGTGCCGTGCACGCAGCTCCCGTCCCTTGATACCGTGAAACACAACCGGGAATCCTTTCTTCGGCAACACGTCCGACTGTAGCAATATGTGCGAAACGTCAAGCTTGCACGAGCGTGCATACTGTCTTCATATAGGTACCGATTCGGCCATGCAATGATTGCACCATGTGAGCGGCGATCCTCGTGAAGACCGACGATCCTGCGAGCCTTGAGTTAACAAACTCAATTTCGGTAATGGGAAATAAAGACTGCTCACGTTATCCCAGTGTGGGTGTCGAGTCCGTAAATGTTGGAAATATGCATCAATCGCTCGAGGTAACTCTTTCCCAGTCCAGCTGCAGAAGCGGGACTTGACATGATGACAGGGCCTAATTGATGAGGATCACCCGCCAGGATAACTCTGGTCTCTTGATTCGAGAAAAACGCAATCGGAATCAGCGAGAGAGGTTCCTCCGCCTGCGCAGCTTCGTCCATGACTATATGGCTAAAGTGCCCAATGGGAATCTTCTGCGTCAGGAGGAGGCCCGCAGATGAACAGGTACAGAGCACAACGCGGTAAGCTCGTAGTTTTGCAGGCTTTAGGGATGAAGAAAATGGTCGCACGGCCTCGGGTATGCTCTTCATGTCGCGCGAATGGGCATTCAGACGGAGTAGTTGGTCCTCAGTTAGCCCAGCCTTAGCAAGACGTTCAACAAGTAGATCGGCGGCGGCGTTGCTCGGGGCGCATGCCAGAATCTTGAAACCGGCATCACGATTTAAGAGCTGCATGATGCTTTCGACAAGAGTGGAGGTTTTCCCTGTTCCCGGCCTAAGGGGAGATCGTCAGAACTGGTTTTGGTTGAAACGTGAGGATAGTCTCACGGTCGAAAATAATGAATGGGACAGATCCCTCTGAATGTTGTAGGATTGATACCACCGCATCTAGTTGTTGTTCATCATTGCGTATGTCCTCGTTGACCAATGGGAGGCTGTCAATCTCATCCTCCGAGTGGCATCGAATCGGTTTGATATCTGCAGCAGATGGGAACAAAAGACGACGCAGAGGCGCAAGTGACTGTGCGAGGGCGTGATACTGACGACGGAGCGTGACGCGGTTGAGTCTGAAGTGTAGCAGAAATATCGTTCCGCGGTAGAGACTAAAGCTCGTCGGCACTTGAAGAAATATCTTGAGCACAAAAAGGTCGCCCCTTGTGGAGACATCGGCCCTCGTTACACGAGCATCATAGTATACGTCTTCTTGCTTTGCTTTTGGACTTCAATTTCAGAGGGACCTTGGTCCAGAATATCTCGCCTGCTCGAATATCACTATCAGGAAAACGAAAAAGAGACTAGACCTACAGCTGGTGCCCCTCTTCGACGTTCAACAGCGCCGTGAAGTAGTCCGCGTAAGTATCCATGGTCAACTTACTGGGCCTCAAAGTGGCGATCAGCTTTCGCGCCTTCGCGTCGTAACGTGTTGCGCTGTACACCGCCTCTTGGACTATTTGGGGCAGTTTATATTCTGGGAGATTACCAAGCCGTTGGCCAGTGTATGAGAGAGGTATAATCTTCTCTGGTGGTATTGGTCGACCGCTCCCAGATCGTGGGGTATACGTTTCTTGGTCCAGAAATTCGAAACGTTCATGATCCTCGAGTGAACCGGCAATGGCCTGCAAACTTCTAGAAACTGCAAATCGACCTATTCGATCGCTCTCGAAGATGAGCCGGAGTGTTGCTTCGAACTGCCCCTCGAATTCGGGGATAAATTCTATCTGCACGGTGCGTTTAGTCCGAGTCCCACCGCGGATGGTCCGCCTGCGACCATTGAAAGTTGCCCTGAAACTGCAGTGGCCAATGAATGCCAATCAAGTTGATAATATGTCGAGGCTCACTTAGAATCACTCCATTCCCATGATCTGATTCTTGCCTCGACAAAGGTGGCGGCAGGGAAGCCATTTGTGTGATTTATTGTGACCGAAATTGATGCAGCTCCGAATGGCCCATTTAGACCCTCCCGTTCGACGATACCAAAATCCACCCCGTCTGCGTGCGAGACGGAGATACCGGTGCCCTGGTTATCAGGAAGTTCATCTTCCTCCTCAAGCTCGGTGGAGAAGGCTGCGTGATCATCCACTCCGTTGTCTGCGGGAGAGGGCTCTCTAGGATGTTCGCTGTCGACATGGTTGCCTGGGAGGGTAGCACGCCCGCGGAGTTCGCGGAGCACAATGAATCTTCTCCCGCTCAACCGGGTACTATCCCGGAAGTCGATCTGTAAGCACCCGTGGAATATGCCGACATGTGGTGCCTGGAAAGATACGAGGATTCTGCGTGGCTCGTTCCACAGAACCACCTCCCCGAATACAGATACTGTAAAACTGTCAAGAAATATATGAGAAGCTCAAATTGAGCCATCGAGTCGTCGAATCACCCTCACCATGACTCCGGGGTGCCTGAGGCGGGGAAGAATTTCAGAGTGGGAATGGTGAGACGGGAAACCACTTCAGTTTCTTCTATGAGGATGTCGAGACTGAGTGGAAGAAAAGAATGCTGCCCCGCAATTTCAGTTCCTTCGACTTCGAAATCGAGGCCACTTTCATGAGACACCGTGAAGAGTGGGTCATACGTTGGCACGGTGATAGCTGGTGACGATGTAACAGGAGGCGACGCCAGTTGGGGATATTGAGGGTCAGACGGCGGGGTAGGAGGATGTTCAGACTGCGGGTAGGAGGATCCTCAGATGGCGGGGTGGGAGGATCCTCAGGCGGTGGGGTAGGAAGATGTTCAGACTCAACTGGGGTGGGAGTGCGATTGGGAGGCACATTCCGAAGGTGTTTCTGTCCTCGACTGTGTTCTTCAAGTGAGCCAAGTGGAAGAGAGCACCCACAGGGCTCGCAGCGTGTAATGTCGTGACGCCTGCGACATGCGCGGTTTGTGCACGTTCCCCCAGATAAAACAGTCGAACATGATCTGAAGGTTACCATGACGCATGGAAGAGAGAGTGACGTATTGCATGTTGGTAGACACAGCCACAACAGTTAGTTATGGTCCTCAACTTGAAGGCGCAAAGCACTACTGCAATTGACTCGGCGCACCGCTGGTGTATGCGTCGGCTCGGAACTGGCGAAGCAAGCGCCTTCACTTACGGAAGCTCGTGTCATTTGTCTTTATAATTTGCTTTCTATATTACCAGTGAAGTTAGTGAAGGAGCGCCTTCTAGTATTGGTACTATTAATCCCCACAAATTTTACTTCACTTCGCTTGTCCGCATCGGTAGGAAGGGCCTAAAAGTACTAATCTCCACCATTTAGCCTATGTGAAAAGTGAAGAAGAATCCGTACTCTACAATGCAAGCTACAGTGATGCCCACTGGTGGGAAAATAACGACGTAAGTTTGCAGAGCGAGCCTCACGCGGGAGGATTTTTGGAGCGTTTTCAAACAAGAAGCAAAAAATACTGAAAAAATACGACAAAATTGCCATGAGGTCGGATATTCATCGTCGTGATGTGCAACAATTACGATGTGTTCTTAAAGCTACAGAAAGTACAGAAAGTAGTCAGGACTCTCTTGTAAACATATTCGACCGAAAGTCACGGATCTCATCCTCACCCTACTTTGCTTCTTTCCTTTTCTGCCTCCCTGTACCTATATATTGTCTTGCTTTCGCCATCAATGTAGCTCTCCCCACGTAAGACTCCTTCAACTCTCGCTATCACCTCGTATCCGGGCACAAGAACCTTGGCTTTAGGGTTCCAACCGAACGTTTTCCCGGTCCATCCTCCGCATAGGAAACGTAGTTCAAGAACGTACGCCACAACTCGTCCTTTCCCAGTACCTCCGGGTCTCCCACCACAATGAGCAGCAACTGCGCGCGTGTGATGGACACTAATGAGGCATGCGGTAGCACCATAAAGTCAGAGCATTCAAAGAACAACGCGCACCATTCATCCGTTGACGGCTTTGCAAGAAACCCATCGCCTTCCGCTTGTCCACCTCTGAGTTGCTTCGGGTCGTGGCGAATATAATCACCTTTCGTTCCTGGATTAAGCCAACATGAATTGACACGCTTCGGGGTCCAAGGAAACACCTCGTTCACGAACCTGTCCCTGGAATTGCTCGACGGAACCCACAGAAATTTCCTTCAGGCCTGCAGGCCTCAATAGCTCCCGGATCGCCCTGACTTGGGCCTTATAAGGTGCAATAACGCCGATCTCCTCCGCTTCTAGAACCGTGGGTACAGTAACGGAACCAATGTCAGGATACTCGATGCTCACTGATTTTGTGTTCACAGTCCCCGATAAGCTTCAGACAATAGTCACGGACGACCGATGCTTCAAGGATGTTGAGATATGAGGGAGACTGCTTCGTGCGTTGTTCTTGGCTCTTGATACCATGGAAGACAACCGGAAACCCTTTCTTTGGCAACAAATCGGATCGGAGAAACGTGTGTGTAACATCCGGGCTCGCGTCAGCGCGCATTATGTCTTCGTACATATACCGATTCGGCCATGCGATAATCGCACCATGCGAGCGACGATTCCGTTGAAGGTCGACGATCCTGGGTGCCTCCGGTTAAGGATCATAACCTAGTAATGTGAAAGACAAGACTAACGTATCACTACCTTTGGTGTTGAGTCTGTAAATCTTGGAAATGGTCATCAATCGTTGAAGGTAACCCTTTCCTAGTCCAGCCTCAGAAGCGGGACTTGACTTTATGACGGGGCCCAATTGATTAGGGTCGCCCGCCAGGATAACATTAGTGTCTTTGTTCGAGAAAAACGAGATTGGAATCAACGCGAGAGGTTCGTCCACCTGTGCAGCCTCATCGATAATTATGTGGCTGAAGTGCCCGGCTGGAATGCCCTCTTTCTGAAGGAGGGCCGCGGAGGAGCAGGTAGAGAGTACAACGCGATAAGCTCGTAGGTTTCCGGAATTTGGGGAAGTAGAGAAAGGTCGAACGCCCACGGGGATGCTCTTTATTTCGCGCGAACGGGCATTCAGACGGAGTAGTTGGTCCACAGTCAGACCCGCGGCAGAGAGGCGTTCAACAAGTAGATC
This sequence comes from Lactarius quietus, assembly GCA_015025155.1. Lineage (NCBI taxonomy): Eukaryota > Fungi > Basidiomycota > Agaricomycetes > Russulales > Russulaceae > Lactarius > Lactarius quietus. The sequence goes on along the minus strand of WITN01000080.1, from coordinate 85,193 downwards.
AGCGGCAGCGTTGCTCGGAGTACATGCGAGGATCTTGAAGCTGGCGTCACGGAGTACAAGTTGCATGATGCATTCGACAAGAGTGGAAGTCTTCCCCGTTCCGGGGCTGAGGCGAAATCGTCAGTACTGGTCTCAATCACAGTATCAAATCCCCTCACGGCCCAAAGATGATGAATGGTACGGTCCCCTTTGGTTGCTGTAGGATTGAAACTACTGCATGTAGCTGCTGTTTATCTTCGCGGATGCTCTCGTTGACTAGTGGGAGTTTATCAATCTCGGCTTTTGAGAGGCGTCGAATCGATTTGATGTCTGAAGCAGAGGGGAACAAGAGACGACGCAGAAGCGCGAGCGGCGATGCGAGGGCTTGATACTGACGACATAGTATGAAGCGATTGAGTCTCATGCGTAGCAGGTACCGTGTTCCAGAGTAGAGATTGAGACTTCTCGGCACTTGAAGAAATATCTTGAGCACAGCAAGAGGGCCACGCATGAAGACGTCAGCATTGGTTATGCGTGCGTCGTAATATACGTCTTTCCGCCTATCCTCCAACCAAAGGAAATCTCCTTTAAGAACTTCTGGGAGAAGATCCTCGTTCGTGTTCTCGAACTCAACACTATGCGGGCGGTTCGGAATAAACAAACATATAGGCAGACAGAAAGACATACAAGTATCTCGAGTCCCGCGTTTGAACCTCGACCTCGAAGGGACGTTGGTCCAGAATTTCTCGCCTGTACGAACATCACTCACTATCAGGTAAATGAGAAAAAGACGAGACCTACTCTTGATGCCCCTCTTCGACATTCAACAGCGCCGTAAAGTATTCTGAGTAAGTATCCATGGTTAGTTTCTTCGGCTTCAAAGTGGCGATCAGACCCGGCGCCTTCTTGTTATAAGGATGCTCGAACGTGGCACCATCCACTGCCTCCTGAACCAATGGGGGCAGTTGATATTGTGGGATATCACTGAACCGTTTTGGGAGATGTATCATTTTCTCTGGTGGTATTTGTCGACCGCTCCAAGGACTAGGGATATACGAGTCTTTGCTACGTGACTCGAAACGTTTATGATCGTTAAGTGAACCAGCATTAGCTTCTAGCTTTCGAGAAACTGCAAATCGACCCAATTGTTTGCTCTCGAAAACGAGTTTGAGTGTTGCTTCGAAACGCCCTTCGAATGCAGGAATACAATCGATCTGTACGGTGCATTTAGTGCCGGGGTGGATGGTCCGGCTACGACCCTTGAAAGTTGCTTTGAAACTGCTGTGGCCGATCAATCTCAATCAAGTCGATGATGTGTCGTGGCTCACCTAGTATCACCTCCTTCCAAAGACCTGATTCTGGCCTCGACGAAGGTGACAGCCTGAGAGCCTTTTGCGTGATTAATGATGACCGAAGATGACGATGTATTGAATGGTCCTTTTAGGCCGTCGCGTTGGACAATGCCAAAATCCAACCCGTCTTCATTCGAGACAGAGATGCCGGTTCCCTGGCTGTCAGGAAGTACTTCCTCTTCCTCTGCGGAGAGAACTGCATCATCTACCTGGTTACTCTGGTTACTTCTGGAGAAGGACTCCCGAGGGTGTGGACGGCCGACATGACGACTTGAGAAGGTGCCCGCCCACGTAGCTCGCGGGACACGGTGAACTCTTTATTGCTCGACCGGGTATTATCGATGAAGACGATCTTCAAGGACATGCAGAACGTTCCAGGGTGTGGCGCCTGGAAGGACAGGAGGTTTTTGTGGTTTTTTCCGCCGAACGACCTCCCCGGATACAGACACTTTCAAACTGCCAAGACGTACATGAGAATCTCAAATGAAGTCATCGAATAGACGCACCATGAATCGGGGTTCCCTGTGAGAGAACGAGTTCCACGGTGGAAATGGAGAGACTGGACATCACTTCGGTTTTCTCTATGAGGACGGCGAGATCGACTGGGGGAAAGGAAAGCCGTCCCTCAATCTCAGTCCCTTCGACTTCAAAATCGAGGCCACCCTCATAAGACACCGTGACGCGTGGGTCAGAATTAGTAGAGATCGGGGCGCTGATGGTTGGCGAAGACGTGGTCTGAAGTGACTCGGGTTGAGAATTTAGGCGTTTAGATGACGAGAGAGGAGGTTTGTGAGGCGTGGGTGGATTTGGGATCTCGTTGGCGGTAACATTCCGAAGGTGTTTCCTCCCCTTGTTGTGTTGTGCAAGTAAGTAAGTGGGAACATTGCAACAGCAGGGCTTGCAAGCTACCATGGGAGTGGAAGAAAGTGCGTGTTTGTGGCGCAACGCGCGCAACTTCCACCATTTGACGCCAGTTACACGAGGCGCGAAAAAAAGGCAATTAGTTTGACCATTTGAACGTGGCAGCTAGCGGGAGCCGGGTAGTAGTAGTTGATGCCGCTTCCCCGAACAGCCTGACGGTGCGCGCCTTCGTTCCTTTACCCAAGACTCAGTGCAGCATCCCTACGAAAGGGTTACGCACGGTCCAACACGGAGTTTGCTGTACCAGAGGCCATCTATCAATCTGTATTTAAGTTGAAGTTCGAAAAGTCGAAACTTGAAGCTTGAAGCTCGAAAGCCCGAAGCTCTAATCGTAGGCTTGTGTTACATCCAAGTCAGTGGCAGTAAGAAGCCCGGACTCAGGCTGAGCTTGCTGAGCCTGAGGATGAATTACTCGAAAGGTTCTGCGACCACTTCAAGTTCGAGGAAAACCTGGCTTAAAAGAGTGGAGGTCCATGGTCTAGGGGTTTAGAAGGGAGCTCAAATTTCCGAGTCTCTTCCTCTCCACAACCGTGCCTGCAAGCGTCCCTGGGCATTTCAAGCCCCGGCTGACTAGTAAAACAAATCATATCAATCCGTCTATAGCTCCTACCATGCCGCACTGCACGAAAACTTGAACCCGCAGAATGGTTGCTCCAAGAAAACATGAAGGAGGCGCAAAACTAATAGTTGTGTATGCTATTCGCCTGGGACTGTGGGCAGATGCGCCTCCGACACATGCATTGTCGTGCAACTCTCCCTTTGATTGGGTTTTTGCTAAAATATGAGAGCTTGCAGTCGGTTTTGATCTATCCCCAATACAACATAGAGTCCAAGATAGACTCATGTCGCTCAACCATATGGAACCGATGCCATTCTGACAAGTGTCAAATCGTTAAATTGTGCACCATTGTTTGGACTACAGCCTGGTCCACAACAGCAGTGTTCTCGATCATGACCCACTTTCTTACTCTTACCAACCAAGTTCCGACTGAACCTTCCTTCCACGAACAAAGATAATTTCGGGCGCTTCAAGTTATCACCAGTTCTCCCGTTTACTACGCTCGCGCTCTTCAGCGGCGTCGGTCGCTCAGGTACGTAGAGATTGTTCGAAGGAATGATCGCCTGTGCTGGCCGCATTGCGTGCACCTTCCATCGGTGAGAAGCCGCAGTTGTGCCTGTGGACCTTTGCGCAGCGGTGCTTCGCATATTCGACGTGGTCCCGTGGAAGATAAAGCGCTTTACTGTACCTGCTACAGCGAATACAATGTGGGATTGGGTGACCTAGCATTTCCCGCTCCCTCCAATGCGACGGGACTTTGCATGCACGAGATGCCGACTTAGAGTTAAAGAACTACGAGAAGAACCAGGAGGCAGGTGAAAGGTAGCTAGAGTACCAAGTAAAAGTACTGTACTAGATAGCTCTCCGCTGCGGACGAACGCAGGATCATTCGAAGCAGAAGCTATAGTACCAATTATGTGCGAGGCCCCGGACACTCCCCGCTGCGCAAAGAGCAAACTTGACTTGGAGAGTACTGTAGCGACTTTGCGCCTGTCTAAGCGGATCAGAATCGAACATAAACACCCCCATCTACGCAGTTATAAAGGACTCATCTACACAAACTCCAAACTTTACCGTATTCCCCCCCTCCTTTTCTGCTGCTTCCGTCCCCTAACTTGAACCGAAGAACTTATAAATCTCCTTGCTCTTCCCGTCGATGAAGCTCTCCCCATACACGACTCCCCCAGGCCTCGGTACTACCTCGTATCCGGGAACATAGACGGCTTCCTTAGCCTTCCAGGTGAGCATTTTTCCGTTCCAACCTCCGCGTAAGCAAGCGTAGTTCAGGAATGTGCGCCAAAGTTCGTCCTTCCCCAATACTTGGGGGTCCCCGAGCACGATAAGCAGTGCCTGTGCGCGCGTAATGGCCACTGACAAGGTACGCGTTAGCTCCATGAGGCCAAGATACTCAGTGAGAAGTACATACCATTCATTCGTCGGCGGTTCTGCACGAAACCCATTGCAGCTATCTTTTTTATGTGTTCGTTGCTTCGGGTGGTGGCGAAAATAATCACCTTTCGTTCCTGGGTAAAGGAAGGTAAGAATCATTACCGCCAGTCTCAAAAAATAGCGTCGTTGCACGAACCTGTCCCTGGAATTGTTCGACGGAACCGACAGAAACATCCGCCAAATTTGCATGCTTCAATAGCTCTCGAATCTTCCTGACCTGTGCCTTGTAAGGCGCTATAACACCTATGTCCTGCTCGTCTACGAGTGGAGTTAAGGGAACCGGTGCGATATCAAGGACGCTCAATGCTCACAGATCTTGTGCTCACGATCCTGTATGAGCTTTTGACAATAGTCACGGACGACGGATGCTTCATGGACGTTGAAATACGACGGAGAGTGCCGCGTGCGCCGCTCTTGGCCCTTGATACCATGGAATACAACCGGGAAACCTCTCTTTGGTAACACCTCCGATTGGAGTAATACGTGTGAAACGTCCCGGCTCGCGTGAGCGCGCATGATGTCTTCGTACAAGTACCGATTCGGCCATGCGATGATGGAGCCATGCGAGCGACGGTTCCGTTGAAGGTCAACGATCCTGCGCGCCTTGAGTTAACAAACTCGATTTAGTAGCGTCAAAGACAAGACCGCTCACGTTTTCCCGGATTGAGTGTCGAGCCCGTAGATCAAGGAAATGCGCATCAATCGCTCGAGGTAACTCTTTCCCAGGCCAGCCCCAGAAGCGGCGCTTGACTTGATGACAGGGCCCAACTGATGAGGGTCACCGGCCAAGATCACATTTGTGTTTTCGTTAGTGAAAGCCACGATCGGTATCAACGCGAGGGGTTCCTCAGCCTGCGCAGCCTCATCGAGAACTATATGGCTGAAGTGCCCGGTTGGAACGTTTTCTGTCTGGAGGTAGCCCGCTGAGGAGCAAGTAGAGAGCACGACACGGAAAGCCAGGAGCTTCGCACGCTTTTGAAATACTGAGAACTCTTGCACCTCCTCGGATATGTCCTCCTCGTAGCGCGAATAGGCATTCAGGCGGAAAATTTGGTCCGGACCCAGACCGGCGGCGTGAAGACGTTCAACGAGCAAATCTGCCGCAGCGTTGCTCGGAGTGCATGCTAGTATCTTATACCCGGGATCATGTTTCAAGAGCTGAATAATACTTTCAACCACGACGGAGGTCTTCCCTGTTCCAGGGCTGAGGCGAGATTGTTAGTACCGGTCTTAGTCAAAAAGTGTGGAGATCGTCTCACGGTCCGAAGATGATGAAAGGGACGGTTCCCAGTGGCTGTTGTAGGATTGAAACCACCGCATTTAGCTGTTGGTCATCCTCGCGGATTTTCTTGTTGACCAGTGGGAGCTTGTCAACCTCAGCCTTCGAAAGGCGTCGAATTGGTTTGATATCTGAAGCAGAAGGGAACAAGAGGCGACGCAGGGGCGCGAATGACGCCGCGAGTGCGTGATACTGACGCCGTAGGGTCGTGCGGTTAAGTCTGAAGCGTAGCAGGAATTGTGCTCCACGGTAGGGATTGAAATTTGCGGGCACTTGGAGAGATATCTTGAGCACAGCAAAATTGCTCTTCATGAAGACAGCCGCATTCGTTATCCGTGCTTCGTAGCGTATGTCTTCCTGCCTATCATCCAGCCAAAGGAAGTCTCCTACAATAACCTCTGGGAGGAGATCCTCGTCTTTGTTCTCAATCTCAACACTACGCAAGCAGGATTGAATAAATGCATTCGTTGGCGCCAAAAGAGAGGAAACATACACGTATCTCTCTTCCCAGTTTTCAATGTCAACCTCAAAGGGAGGTTGGTCCAGTATATCTTGCCTATTCCGACATCAATATCGGGGACAAAGGAAGAGAGATATCAAACCTACTGCTGGTGCGCGTCTTCGACATTTAACAGCGCCTTGAAGAACTGTGCGTATGTGTCCATATTAAACGCTGCCGGCCTCAGAGCTTCGATTAGTCGCGGCGCCTCATTTTCGAAAGGGTTCTTGGCTGTAACATTGGCCATTGCTGCTTGGACCAATGGGGGTAGCTCGTATTCCGGGAGTTTCCTGGCCTTCTGGGGACGGTCTGAAGGCCAGAGGGGTATCACTTTCTGTGGTGGTGGTTGTCGACCGGTCCCAGACCGTCGAATATACTTTTCTTGGTCTAGAGATTCAAAACGTTTATGATCCGCTAGTGAACCAGCAATCGCTCGTAGCCTTCTAGACACTAAAAAACGGCTCGATCGTTGGCCATGGGAGAAAATAAGTTCAAGTATGGCATCAAACTGCCCCTCGAACTTCGGGTTGAATATGATTTGTATTTCTCTCTCCGAACCAGGATAAATGGTTGGGCTGTCGTCTTCGAAAGTCGCTATGAAACTGCCGAAGCTGATGAACGCTTACAAAACTGAGAGAGAACACTGGCTTACCTCGGATCGCTCCCATCCAGTGACCTGACCCTCACATTGACAAACATGACAGCCGGGTAGCCCTCTGCGTGCTCAATGGTGAGCGAAGTCGATGGAGTTGCAAATGGCCCATTTTGGCGCTTGCGTTCGACTATGCCAAAATTCACCCCGTCTTCGTCCGAGACAAAGATACCGGTGCCTTCTTCGCCAGGAAGTTCCTCTTCTTCATCCGTCGAAAGGCTTGCGTGATCGTCCGCCCAGTCGCCTATAGGGTCGTTGAACGGTTCTTTGGCAATCCCGTGCATTGTTCGCTCGATGACAAAGTTTATATTGCGTTTGCGGTCGCAGAAAGTAAGCTCAAGAACTGCTTCGTAGTTCCCTTCTTGCTGAGGGGAGAAAATAAGGGTGATTGTACGTCTGCGCTTGGGCGTGATCTGCTTGGAGTTGCCCTCGAGCTGAGCGGAAAAAACGCTACTCATTGCGAAGTTGAGAAGCCATACACATCAACAGACGAAGGCTCACCTGGCCAAAGAACCATCTGGTAAGCGCACTCTTACTCTTTCCAAAATCAACGTATTTGGTGAGGACTTGTTGATGACAAGCTCGAGGGTCTGCGTTGAAAACGGCACGTCGGGTCGTGTGCGCTCTAGTGAGAATTCAAGACCAGACTCGTGCGAGACAGTGATCCCAGTGTCTTCGCTACCTGCAGACGCAGGGCTACTGGGGAGGGTAGCTATCCCACGTAGCTCACGAAGCACAACGAACTCGCTGTCGTTCTGTCGGGTTTTATCACTGAACACAATTTCCAAGGACACGCGGAATGCGCCAGCATGTGGCGCCTGAAAGGACACGATGATTCTGCGCGGCATTCCCTTCCGAAGCACCGACGTCTCCCCAATTACAGACACAGTAAAACTGCCAAGACGCGCGTAAGAATCCCAAATTCGAGTCATCGAAGAACGCGTACCATGAAGCTGGGGTACCTGCGGCGCGCAAGATTCTCACAACGGGAATAGTCAGACTGGATAATACTTCGGTTTTCTCTATGACGATGGTGTGTCTGACCGGAGAAAAGGACGGCAGCCCAGCGTCCTCCGTTCCTTCGACGATGAAGTCGAGGCCATCTTTGTGGGACACCGTGACGCGTGGGTCGGGAGCAATAGGGCCACTAGACGCGCGGACGCCGGCTGGTGAAGGTGCACTCGGAAGCGGCATAGTAGGCTGAGGATTTGGAAGGTTAGATGGAGGGGGAGGGGGCTGGTGAGGAGTGACTGGGTTGGTGGCCCCATTGGCTGCCTCCCTGGCGGCAACATTCCGCAGATGTTTCTTCCCGCTGCGATGTTGTCCAATCAAGGCGGCTGGAAAGGAACACGCGCAGGGCTCGCAGCGCGAAATGTCGTGGCGATTGAGACAATTATCATCCGTACAAGCTCCCCCAGCGAGTGCAGTCGGGCAGTAGCCTACCATGGTGAATGGAAGTGCGAGTGGCGGGGTGCGCGTGTTTTTGCGCAGCCCTGCATGCGCACTCTCTGGCCATTAATCTCAGATCGCGCCCAATCAAGTCACATGATAGATCACCACCGTCGTATCTAATCACATATCACACTATATTACATGCACATTTCATCACTCCCGCCTGGCACTGGCACTAGCAGGAGTGGCGTTGCGGCGCACTGGCACCCCCGCACTGGCTCGTTTCTGTTGAGGGTCGTGGACAGCTAGAATACCATCTTCTACTAGCTTTTAGACTTCTGAGAGGACTAGAAACTTGAAGTTCTCAGACTCTTGAGTCGGCTAGGTGCAATCACGCGTGTCTTCACCATGCAAGCCTGAGATGGGGGACCGTTCCACACTCGCCAGGGGTGCGAAAACAGGGTCATAACGGAGAGCCAAATCAGAAGGTAAATTCGGCTGTCTTTGCAAGAGTCGTGATACGATAATCTAACGTTCGGTTTGGCACTTGAACAACAAGAGAGAGAGAGCCGTGCGGTCTCCGGAGGCACTGGCACCTCTGTTGCCCATGTCAGTTGTTCAAGTTTCACACGCTGACACATCCGGTTCCTTATCGGATTCATCTGATCGATTCCCCCCTCACAGTTTCTCTAGTTCTTACCACGACGAAATCCTTCACCCAGAACTTGATGCTAAGTCGACATCGTCTTTATGGCAATAGGCAGGACGGGAAGGCGGACAGATGAACGACGAACAATTGAATTACAATTACAGTAACTTGGCAAACGAATCCAACGATAACTAGACGGCCCTATTACTACAAATCCCGAACAATCTCCTCAATACTTCACCAACGCTTCGACCACCATCGCTCCTAAAAGGGCTGGAGTATGCCAAGAGCTTGGGCATAGATCGTGTGCTGTTCAAATTGCGCAAGAAAGCGGATCGTGTCGTTCAGACCTCGCAAAAGGTGAATTGCTTCTTGTTCTTGCTCACTTAAAAGACTTCGGTGGCTGTTCAGTACATGCTTTCTGATTCTCGCTGGGCGGGTCCATATGGTGCAGCAGAAGGGACACTTGCGCGTCTGACCGTGCTTGTCTCGCTTGTGACGCCTAAGTTCTTGAGGCCGTGGATACCCTTTGCTGCAAACGGTGCAGTAATGCATCTCTCGTGGAGCCCTTCTACGATTCTCGGGTCTGAATCCACTAAGGTTTTCGGATGTCAAATTCGGATTTTATCGGGAAAACCATAAAAGGTGAGCACCTTCGCCCAGCCGTGATATTTGATTTGAGTACGCGGTGCTAGAAGATGCATCAACACGAGAGAAACACAGCTGAACATTGGCTCCCCAGGAGCCAATCCCCCATTCCGGAGGCCAACATCCAGTGAGTGTTATCTGTTCATCTTGCGTGACGACATGCTTTATGAATCAATGTCAGCCTGAGAACAGTTGTGTACCACGCCGCAACAAGTTTCCTCACCTGGTTATACCCATTATGAATCTGGTCAGAAGGAATATCTCCGAGCTGACCGGGGCTCCCTTCAAAACTGTCGGCAGTCAAAGGAGGTGGCGCTTCGGTAACCTGCCTTTGCGATAGGATGGACGGCGTGTCCACCAGTGCCTCTCCACTCTGTTGCCACACCAGTATACAAGGCTTTGTCATAGGTAGGGTATCAGAAGGTGTTTCCTGTGCGAGTTCGGTAAGTATAATCGTGTAGCTACTCGTCCACTTATCCACTGAAACCTCACCTGACAAGAAATCTCAAGATAGCATTGCCCCCAGAGCGAACGGTGAGCACATTGACCTTGACTGTTCGTTTCATCTTTACTTGCGATTGACTGTGTCCCACTTTGGATAAGCGGACTACCAGGATTACATTGTGGAGAGGAAAGGTATTGTTCCAGCATTGGTCGGAGCCAGCGGAATGACTATGGGATACACAAGCTCCAGTTCGAGGGAAGAAGGGATACGGGATAGTGATTAGATCTGCGCACAAGTAGCAGGGGCACTGCTCATAGAAAGGGGGGTGGAAGGTGATGTATCTGTTACTCGCCTTTCCGGCTTTGCAGTGGTACTTATATACCTTCTTGTCTAGGTCACGGATCAAGCGTCTTGTAAGTAGGCATTTGTGATGCGCCAACCATAAATGGGGCACGAAAGCCTGCGAATTGGTCGACGGACAATTGCCGGCAGCGGCACACATGGCACATATCACGACCGCCTTTGAAGAGAGGACGTAGTGCCTCTCAGCGCCTTAACAAATTATCAGCTGATGCCTCTTGTTTGCGTGCACGTTGTTTGCTGTGCTGGAATGGCGTTAGGTGACTTTCTGACTTTGTTATCGACCACCGTGCATGGGACTCGAACAGTGGTCGACCGGAAGGGCTGCCCTTGTTCCGAGTCGACTCGGGACACCACGTCACCTTGGTCAAGGTCGACAAGATACTGTTACCTCTCTGGGGTCGGACCAAAAATTAGGGTCTTCACTGGGCCCGGTCTGCCACGTTTGCTGTGACTCGCGGCGCCCACTGCATCGCAACGTGTCTATACGGCGCAAAGAGGCCACTTACCCATCAACGGCCGTTGTGCCCTTTGCGGGGTTGGAACTTGGGCCATGTCCGACGATATCAGTGTAAGTATATCACAGATTAACCCATTCATGCCTTGAGCTGTCTTTTGCTTTTAGACAACATCAATCGTGATTAAGAAATAGCACAAGGGCATCAGTTAGTATCAGCAGCGGAGTCGATCGGGCGCCCAGAATATTAACACTCCGGTCAACCCTTGATAAGTATATAGAACGTACGTTTGGAATAACCGAAGTTTCTCGGTTCGAATCGAGGTCTGATTTTCCAAACCACACAGGCGTATCCATGTCAAGTTATATGGGCTCCGTGTTCACGCCTGGCGATCGACAGAAGGTGGCCGGTCCAGAGGCCATTTAGAAGCACTTGCACCCATTCAAACTCAACGGCCAGTGTAACATGACCCCCGAATGAGTGTATTGGGTCTGCCGCGTTATCTTGCACGCGGCTGTGCAAGCCTTATTGGTTCCAAATGGGCGCGACGCGTGGGTCTGTAGACACGATATTAATTTACTACACAGCGTGACCGTGCCAATCAGAAACAGTAGGTGGAGCGGTCTTGTGAACCACTCGATCGGCTTAGACAGATGATCCGTGTTCAGTTCTTATCTTCCGAGTCTTATCAGCGTTGGTGTCAAACAAAAAGCAAAGGCCTTTGTGATAAGAATGCTCCTACTGTACTTGTGAAAATACGGGCAAACACAAGGTGATTGCAACCTCGGGCCCCAGTCCTACAGCAGCGCAATTTCACGATACCAAGCTCCGGTCATCGCATCGCCCTCGAATAGGAGCGACACTTCTCGCATATCTCTACCATATGAGGGCTGGATGATCGAGAGACACGGTACGTGACGACTCGGAGGTTGTGCGTGACGATCGTCTTCACAACCCCTCGTCAGTGCGATGCCATGAGATATACGAGAGATGAATGTGCGTAACGAAACCCAGGGAATCCTTGTTAGCGATTGGAGCCCCACGCAAAACGAACACTGTACATTCTTGTTGCGTAGACCATATCCTTTAGCGGCATATTTGCCTCATTCTACCTTTTCGTGATTTACGTATAGCGGGTAGCCGAAGATCCGTGTTGCCTGTGTTTGATAATTGTTTTTCTCACCTTTGGTGGGGCGCTGCCTTATGCTGTGCAAAAAACGTTAACCACCCTCAAGGACCTACACACTTTCCGCGAACGGCGTTTCACAATGTGAGTGGCGTCATGACTCGGACCAGTAGCACCATGGCCAAGAAACGTTAGCTTCTCCTGTCTAGAACGAACGTCAGATAACACACGCCAGGAGGGAGTTATGAATTCGCGGCCTGCCAGTGCAGGCAGCCGATTCTATCGAGCCGCAGAATTTCTCAAACGAGCTACACCCCGGCACCCAGGTAGATATACCCCGCTGATTCATGCGAAGTACCTGAGCGTTGGCGGTCCTAGAAAGTTGTCCCAATAATGTCCTCTCAGTTTCTGACACGGTCTTACAGGGGTGAAAGTAAGTGCCAATGACATTGTAATTTGACGACTAGGTAATCCAATTGGGGGACACCGTGAGCTGTGCGGAAAAATGCTGCGCATAAGGACAACGATTATAGACGTAATTTATCGAAGGCCAAAGTGAGCTCACGAGCCTTTTAATGACAACTTAAAGATCTAAAGTCTAAGAGAATCAATGATGGCTGTCAAGACCCATATCCTTGAAGGCACTAGACCGGTAACTGTCTGTCGCGGTATGTGAACTTGTGAAGCGGTAAACCCGCGATATACGTGTAGGCCGGAACAGCGGCCCGGGAGTGACTTACACGTGATACTGCTCAACTTCGGGCCGGCTGGCCGAGCAAGATGCGATTAGATTAGGCGCTTGACCGTGCTGGCTCCTCACAACTTTACACTATGAAGGTTTAATTTTATTTGCTTATGAACTTCGTAGATACAGACCCACAAACCTCGCTTTCTCTCCAAAGGGGCTAAAGTCAGTAGATTATCGTTTATAACTGTGCACACGTGTACTAGTTGCACTTCCGCACAAGTATTAGATTTCCTCCTAAAGGCTCAGTTGCGCTTTTCCGCACTCCTGAAAGGGCCTTGGGGAGAATGGAATTCCCGTGTAGTTCATGGAGCACCGAACTCTGCATCACTTCAAATTGGGCTGTGCTTTAGCACCGAAGACTATCCTTAGGGACATGCGGATTGTGTTGACGCATGGCGCTTGAAATGACAAGAGGATATTCGTAGCTTTTTTTGCCGGATCGCGCCTTGGCAGACCCAAGCATAGTTGAACTGCTACGAGGACGACGGCCACATCAGATTGAGTCATAGAAGTACACCCACGATGAATACGAGGATCACGTAGCGCGAAGGATGAAGACACTAGACAATGCTTGGAGGATGGTGAAATTCATGGGAGGAAAGTCGGCACTCCTTCCGCGCCAAAATTGAGACCATATTCTTATGTCAAGAATCGGAGTATAGGGGTGCCCGCGCTGCTAGCAAACTTAGTGAAGAAGTCACGGTGACCCTGGTCGAGAATTGGGGAGGTCAAACTTTAGCGGTGGTGGCGGATGCGGTCGACTCGGATGTGTGTAGTGTCCGAGTAACAAAGAACTTCAAGGATCCGCAGGGCCGGTAAAGTGAAATGTCGTGGTGATTGAAACTTGCGCTATCCGAAAAGTCCCCCACCCTGATAGATGGAAGAGCAGGCGATAGCATGCGCTTGTGTTGGCATAGTGACACCGTAACAGCTACAGTCTGAGCTACTATTTGCTGGGTTTAATACGACGAGCAAGTGGACTAGCAAACCATAAAAAAAAGAAAGAATTGATCGACTTCTGTACTACTGGCGATTGATCGGGAAAACACTGCCATCCTGAGCTAGATGTAACTCCGCCATGAAGATTTTGATAGCCCCATTTAGCCTGAGATAGTGCCTGAGATAGTGACCGTCCTGGTGAGCGTCGCTGCGTCTTCGCTTCCTTAGGTTCACTTCAGCCCTTGCCCGGACAGGATCTTGGTGAGAGCGGTGTAGACGCAAGTTTACCGGTTCCTAGTAGCTATGGTTAAAAGATACTCGTTAGCGTCAAAAATAAGATATAGCTCGTGGCTCTTGCGTTTGGGAAAGAATGGCGGGGTTTCGCACTCACTCCGGTGTACCTCAGATCATCTCAGCAAGTTGAGTCTTCGATTACTTGGACGACCCCTGTCCAATGTCTGTCCAGTCCTTCACAACCCGTCAATGAACGTTAATTAACCCCAGCTCGGATGGAGTAGGGTGGTGAGCTTGCACAACTTGCGAGTCCACTATGGACGGCAAACTGGTCACGATCTACTTGGGACAGATAGCAAGATGACTGCACTATTAGTATTACTATACGGGCCAAAAGACTAGACATCCCGAGCCTGAGAGCGCTGACATCGGGTTCTTACTAGCGCTGTTTGTACGGCTTTTGGCTTGCACCGTTGCACGACGTCTTTATGTATCATTACCATGCAGGCCGAGGTGCTCGGGAGATGCCGTGCGGCGTTAGCCGTGAGGCGGGGGGATAGGAGAAAGCGCCGCACGGGGGCTATAACCGTTGAGAGAACGCAGGCATGTATTAAAACGATATGCGAGGGCCCGGGAGGTGCTACAAATTCATCGGGTACGCTGTGCTAAGATAATGGGCAGACGAGTATAACAGAAATTGATCAGGGAGTTGGGATAGGCGTATGCGAAGTAGAGAATGGGCTGGAGCACGAAGTGCTTCTCGATCGAAGATGTGGTCCTTGTGTCCGAGGCGAGGTCGCGACGGGTGGGTGGGCCCATCCGGAGCGAGTTCGTTGAGCGACAGAGCCAAAGGTCAAACCATCATCGATCCTGCTGGCGAGTTTTCTGGGAGCGGCGGGCGGGAGAAAGAAAAGGAGCACCGACTCTTTGAGACGGGTGCAGAGGAGGAGAAGAGGTGGCGGCACGGAAGAGGAAGATGAGCACGTGCCGCCTTGTTCATTCACACAAAGACTGTACTCTGCGCCTACGCTCGTGCCTCGCTTCGGCGTAGACCGGGCATTTCCAAGAGAGAATATCACGGTTTTATGTAAGCAATGCGTTGTGGGTGCTCATCTTGCTGCTTGACAGGAACAGGAACTTGAAACTGACATCCCGACGTTCGTCGCCTGGCATACATACTCGCCTTCTTGATTAGCGATGAAACTTCAAGCTTTTAAGTTGAACGTTTGAACACTCGGCACCGCGCGGCAATTGCTAACTTTAAAACTTGCTTTGAAAAACCCTCTCGGGGGTTGTTACGACGGGGGTGACAAGGGGGTGAGCCAGCTTTGGTACATTGGAAGCACGACAAGCAATGACTACTACTACTATTAGGGACAGCTACAGTAAGTCTTCAGGACGGTTCCTATAACTTGAAGAAAACCAATTAATCTTCAGTTCCTCGCAAGCCATCTTGAGTTTCGACGTTCAAAGTATCTTCACCACTCTCGACCACTGCGACGCTGATGTTCGTTTCCCCAAAGGATATTGGGTTCCGGGAGGTAGTTAATAGGGTGTGTCGTTTCCGAGGTGAGTCGTGTTTCCACAGTTCTCGAGAAAGCGGATCGTGTCGTCGCGACCTCGCAGGTGGCGGATTTCTTCTCGCTGGTCCTTAGTCAAACGACCTTCATGTTTCTTGATGAGATGGGTTCTTATCTTCTCGGGGCGAGACCACCTGGCACAACACAGGGGACACTTTCGCAGCCATTCATGTTTGTCTCTAGTGTGCCGTTTCAGGTCTTGGGGTCGTCGATACACCTTTGTGCATTTAGTGCAGTTATGCACTCCCCAGACGGCCACATGAGCCTTGCTACGATTCTCAGAGTCCCATGTGCTTCCCGGGACCGGATCTTGTCGAGCCTCTGTAATTCCTAAAGTTGTCGCATGTTAGCCTCGGGTACTACCGGAAGCCAATACTATCAGGTGAGTACCTTCCCAGTGTTGCGGTGGTACTTGACTGGAGCACACGTCTCTAGAAAATGTGCTCGCATTAAGAGAGTAACATAGTTGGACTTCGCCTCCTTGGGGCGGCAAGTGAACCCCTTGCTCTAGAAGCTGGCGTCCAGTGAGCTGTATATTTTCTTCTTCTATTGCAATATCCTTTGTGCATTGATGTCAGGAGGGTTTGGTGGCACAGCATGAGTTCCCCACCTGGTTATATCCATCAAGAGTGCAGCAATAAGGAATGACCCCTGCCTGATTGCCGAAGGTTCCATAGAAATCGCCAGGAGCGAAAGTCAGAGGAGGTCGCTTTTCTAGACATTGACTCCTCTGTGAAAGGATGGGTGATCTGGTTGTCGGTTCGTTCAAACTCTGCGGCCACGCTGTACGAGGGTTTGTCCCATCTGAAATGATAGAAACTGTTTCCTGTGCCAGTGCGGGATAGTTTAGTAACATCCAGCCTCTGCTAGTGCCCCTGTGCGTTCAAATCGTACCTGACTACAGCCACTGGCAAGGTATTTCCACAATATCGAATCAGGAAGACATGGGTCCCAGAGGTTGGGTGCCTCTGACGTTGTCGTCGGGTGGACGGGATGGACTTCGACCTGGACCAGCAAATCACGACCTAGATCCCGTGGCAGGGGAGGGTACTGGTCTCCCATGAACTTCCTTTACCTAGTAATGCAGACTGCTGAGTGTCTGTAGAGGTGTACGTGATAAACAGTGAGGGCACCAGAGATATGGGATAACACTTGAAACGATCTGTTCGCTTCCTGCAGAGGGGAGTGAAGGATATCTTTGATCACTTTCAGTACCACCTTTCCATTGTACTTATACGCTAGTATAAGTAAAGGGGGACGACTCGGAGGCGTTCCAAATTCTAGTAATGCCGTCTTTTGCTGTGCATGTTGTTCAGTTGGGCGTTGTGCATGAGCAACTATGAACAACTACATCCTCGCGCACGTTTGCTCCGACTTCTTTCCAAGTTCCTTCCGTACCGGTGGAGTGCTACATTAGCCGAATGCTAGTGTCGATAAGGTGAAGAACCTCCCAATGCAGACGAGTCGAACGATAAGAATCCCGAGTCCATTCCCGAGTCCTAACTGGATCACTCCCGCTGCGCTGAATTCACCAACTGCGCATCCAAAATTACAACCGGTGCTAGTGCATGACTCGGGGAGACAAGATCAAGGAAAAGATGATACGAAACCTAGGCCCGGGTTTCGGGGAGCCTTCCATTGGGTCCAAATATACCGTGGCCACTCATCGAGTACTCCGAGTCATCGATCAAGTGAGAGATACTACAAGAGTATAACTCGCGCCACTGTTTTGGTAGAAACTCTACTGAAACTCGTACAAAAATTGGCATCAATCTGATCGTTTAGCTTAACAACTTCTCGGGCACATCGTGCCAGACATTGCATGCGTTGCCAGCAAAATGGGTGCCACTTGTACCGAAGGATGGGTAGCCCCAGATTATCACGCCGATGGAAATCCATTTCCCGGGCCTCCGAAATAAGAGACGTGCCGAAACGCACAGAGTCGAAACGGACGAGGCTTAGGGAATAAGGAATATGATGGGCACGGCAGTGGGGGCACAGAGTACCGTCACGGTGTCGGCACCTTGCCAGTGGTCGGCTCTTTTTTGTGGGCCATAATCCGGTGTGATGGTCCAGTTGATTCTCAAAGATAACCCAAAAAGGGACCCTCGGGACATCGTTCGGGCTCCACAGGCTCCACGGCTCCATACGAAAATATTACAGGATTCGATGGACACGCACAGGAACACCCACCTCTTCAGCACTACAATAGCGCGCATTCCGAGTCGCGGCCCGTACATCCATGCTTTGGCTATCGCATCACGTCCAAGGGCCGAACCTTTTCCTATAACTCCTTATAAGACGCTTCTACCGACCTGCGCTCGTCGGCAGAAAGAAGTGACACGTCAATAGGATTGCGCCCAGGCACCTTGTCGCCGAAGTTATTCGGCGTCCGAACTTCGCCACACTACGGCCATCATAGTGGCCCGGTTTTTCGCCTTTTGATGAATTTGAGAGTAAGTGTAAGAATCAGTAAGATGGGAAGGGGTTAATGTTTAAAACCATCATACCCCCTTTTGATGAGGTGCTATTGTAGGCTGCGTGATCTTCTCACCAATTCGGGTCTCGATTAAGCTCGATTTCTTCGGGTCCTACGATCGGACTGTGAGCTTATTCAAGGATCCAGGCCGTATAGTCAACCTGTTGCGGAACTGTTGCGGATGTCCGCCACACCTTCATGGGCATATAGGAAGTGGCCAACGCCATGGCTCGTAACATACCTGTAATTTGGATCCTTCGGGTCCATCCTTTGCCGAGAATAAACGGTAGATAGATAACACACGAAGGCCGTCTCGCCACAAGGATGTCCTCACACAGATATCTCTAGATTATTCTGAATAAGCTGCTCCTCGGGTAGGCTCACATGATGTACATTACATACTGAGAGCCACTTTCGAAGACCTCCCGACCATGCCTCTAGGAACAAGCTACACACCGGAGGTCCCGTTAGGGAAAGCGGCAGTTTCAAGTTCTATAGCAATGTACCCCTGGAGCATAAGTTACGCATAAAAGCTCTGCGTTGCCCATCTGTTGGCGTGCCGAATAAAAGGCGCGGGTCACATCCGTGGTGCCATCTTGATACTACCATGAAGATCGTTAAAGAGTGTGAGATGTTGCGAGACCACCAACACGATAAACCACCCGGGTCGCATACGTACATTTCTTCTTTTGGATGATGGGTCAGGATTTCATCGCCAGCAGGGGGTCAATACTCACGGACATAGCTTCTCTAGCTGGTCAGCACCTTGGCTCTCGGACAGCCCCACATCCCTGTGCAGTTGCTCCTCCAGCCACGCAAAGAATCGAACGAGCGCTGCGCCGTCTGAAGCCCTCGATCTCTTGGTGGTTTTGAAACTCCGCAATCGTGCGATGTTGATGTAAGAAAGTCCAATCTCCTCTGCGACCACCATGCTCGTTTTGTCGATCACACTTTCTGTCCGGCCTGAGACTGCACTGAATCCGTTGGTATAGATGAGGCAGACTCGGACAACGTACCTGGAGATCAGCACCAGGTTACTTGAGGAAGGGGATACATGCGTCGTATGGACGCAGTTGAACCTCCTGCCCGAACCGCGTGCGCATGTCTCGGCTGACTTGCTCTGGGTTAATAAACGGGATTACGTTGTCTGTGGTGACTTCCGCCTAGCCAAAGAAAACGGAGCTGAACTTGATGCCACCCACGGTTTAACAGCTCCGCGAATTAGTTGAGTATTCCCACCACCAAAGCACCCGCCTTCTACTTTCCGAACCCCAGATGCGCTGGTGCGAGCTTGGTTGCATGGTTCACGCTTGCGTATTTGACATCGAGGGAAAAGATTAGATTCTTCTGGCGCGGAGGTCGCGCTGATCCCCAGAGTAAATCGACAAGATTCTCGCAATGTCTTATCCCTTGCTTAGTCTTAGCTGGAACGCCTCGGTTGGAACTGGACTAAAAGGACTTCCGCGGACATGCACGCGCGGAATTCCAGATCTATGACTGGAAGGGCAATGGTGTGAGATCCTGAGAGAACGATGCGAGCACAATTAAACGGAAAAGATATGTTCTTGCCTTGATGATTTGGTCACGGTGATATGCGAGTGGGCGGGCACGTCATTGTCTGCTGGGTTAATGGAGTAGCCGTTATCAGAAAATATTAGTAATTGATAAGTGCAATGGCGGGGCGGGCCGAATACGGGCCAGAGAATCCGAGTCATAGTAACTGTCGTATACTTGTCGTGTCTTCAAGTTCGAGTTAACAATCGGTGTGCTCGTGAAACGGCATCATTGAGCTAGCTATCATACATCCGAAGAACAACGAAAAATGAACTACGGGCCAGGTGACAACACTGACCTAGCAAAACGGATCCTAGAAGCCACCTCAACTCCCCAACACCCCACCACTGGCAATGCTGTTCTGACTGCTACAAGGCATGCGATTTCCAGGAGCTGCTTAATAGGGCGTGCCCTTTCCGGGGTGAGTCGTATCTCTGCAGTTCTTCAGAAAGCGAATCGTATCATCCCGACCTCGCAGGCAGCGAATTTCTTGCTGTTGGTCCTTAGTTAAATGACTTCCATGTTTCTTCATGAGATGGGCTCGTATTCTTTCGGGGCGGGACCACCTGGCACAACAGAAGGGACACTCGCGCTTCCACCCATGTTTATCTCTAGTATGCCGCTTGAGGTCTTGGGGTCGTCGATACACTTTGCTGCAGTCGGCACAATGATGCACTTCCCGGAAGGCATTGGCACGATTCCCAGAGTCTAGTGCACATCCCGAGGCCGGATCTTGTCGAGCCTTTATTAGCTCTAGAGATGCCAAATATTAGGTTCGAGTGTTGTCGGGAAGTAAATAATAGTCGAGTACCTCCCCACTGATGTTGTGCAACTTGACTAAGGCACACGATCCCAGAATATGTGTTCGCGTTTCGGGGCCAACACGGTTGAACGTCGCCTCTTGGGGTGGATGGAGAGCCGATCTTTTGCTCCAGAAGCTGACGTTTAGTGAGCTGTACATGTCCTTCTTGTATTGTTATATGCTTGTGCATTATTGTCAGGAGCGTTTGCTATCATACCATGAATTTTCCCACCTGATCATATCCGGACCGAGTGTGGATATCAGGAATGGCCCCAGCCTGATTGCCAAAGCTTCCATCAAAACTGGCGGGAGCAAAAGTCCGAGGTGGCTTTTCTAGACTCTGACTCATCGAATGAATGGGTGATCTGGCCGTCGGTCTGTTCATACTCTGCGGCCACGCCGCACCAGGGTCTATCGCGTCTGAAGAAATAGGAGGCGTTTCCTGTACGGGTTGAGTAAAGAGAAATCACTCGCTGCTCATGCCCCTATGCGTTCGAATCGTACCTGACTATAGACATGGGCCAGGTATTGCCACCATAGCGAGTCAGGGAAACATGGGTCCCAGAGGTTGTGTGCCTCTGACCTTGCTGTCGGGTGGACAGGATGGTCATCGACCTGAGCTAGCAAATTGCCTGAACCTTCTGGCAAGGAAGGGTATTGGTCTTTCATGGATTCACTTCACCTAACAAAGACAGTGGAGCGCCTATATACCAAGGATGTGCTAAACGGTAGAGACAGGGAAGATACGGGGAGGTTGGGACTATATCTGCTTGCAGAGGGGGTGAGGATCTATATCATATTTTGATCACCTTTCCATCGTACTTATACCCATACGATCGCTTAAGGCAGGAGGACGTTTTTTCCACATCCCAGTAAGTCCGCCTGTGGCGGCGAGGGAACTCCCAGAGGCACCTAGGGGACCTCGAGGCAAGCGCCTTGGGGAGTGAGCCTCAAAATGAGCATCACAGAAGGTTCTTGACGCCTGGAGGACGTACAATATAGCAGTTGAGCGCTTCGTGGAGACACTTGTGAGCGAGCGTCGGGCTCTTGATGGTAAACGCCTCGTGGAGATTCCGTGGGTGATCGCCTCGTGACCGCTGATGATGGTAAGCGCCTCATGGGGGTCTCACTGGTGAGTTCCTTTTCGAGGTTTCGTTGTTGAGCGCTTTGAGGAGGTCTTCGGATGAACACCGTACCTCATGGAGATTCTCGTGGGTAAGCGCCTTGACGAGCGCCTTGATAAAGTCTAACAGGTAAGCGCCTCGACAAGCCTAAAGAGGGTGAGCGCCTCGGGAAGGTCAGGCAGGCGAGTGCCTCGGGGAGGTCTTCCGGTGAGCGCTTTGCGGGGGTTCTTGAGGATGAACGCCTCCGGTATGATTCGGTGTGTGCCTCATGGGCGTTCTCGAGGGTGAGCGCCTCGGGCAGGGTGTGCCTCGAGCCAACGGAGTGGGTGGGTAAGACGTCGTGGGAGCGAGAACACTAGGGGACGCTGAATGGGAGTGCTATCCCGCGTGTTTCTTCTGTTCTTCCGTTCCTACCACAGTGGGAAAGTTGTTCAGTGACCTTCGTCACTTGGAATGCCTGCCAACTGACACTTTGGAGTAAGGACTGCGTTCATCTTCATCGAGTCCGCTGACCACAATATGCATCAAAGGCATGACTTCAAGTTGTGCAATCCAACCCTTGAATTCTAGCAGCCGTCCTGTGTTGTCTTGACATTCCCAAATCAGAATTTCGGCTTCACTTGTATCTTGCTTGCGTCGGCGTACAATATCATCGTGCTAGTGTCACGATCAATTGCAGCGCATTCAAGAGCACTTACCCTTGCTCTTAACGATCTTAACTGTCAAGAACTGATGCACGTTTGTGCCCGCATGCTCCTCAGGCGCATCATTATCGCAGTGTGACTTTGGTGCCCAAGATAAGAATGCGTGGGGCTAGATCCGCAGATGTACCAGCGGTGTTTTTTCCTCTGCGTCGACCCGAAATGCATGAGGCGTAAAGTAGCCCGATCGGGTGATAGTAAATAAGAAGGGGCACAGCAAGCCGCGTGTGCCAGAATGTTCCGTCGCTGATTTGGTCGCTGATTTGGAAACACTGTGGGAAATAATAAACTAAAAAGAAGTAGTGGGATTTTCCTCGTGCAGTCTGGCGCAATTGAATGAGACATTATAACACGACGAACTTGTACAGGAATACCGCAGCCTCAGCGCTACAACGGCTCGCATTCGCGACACAGCCCTGCTCTAGCCCTCGCATCACCTTCAAGAGGCAACGACTTCCCCCGTATCTCCTTATGATGCCGTAGACACACATTCACCTACGCGCGCTCGTTGGCGGAAAGAAGGGACACGTCAATACAGTAAGGCTTCCCAATGGGCGCTTTGCCAAGTCCATGCCCTTACGGTGCCCAAAGACAAGGGAGTATGAGAAAAAAACTTACCTTCTAACCGAGGAAGCTCTTTTTACCAAAGTTATTCAGTGTCCGAGCCTCTCGAAGCAGTGACCTGGTTCTCTGCCCTTTAGGTAAATGTGGCGTAAGTACAAGACAGGGGACGGGAAACGCACCATTGAAAACGTCATAGCCTGTGCCGTGACTGTAATCTAGATCCTTTGAGTCGTCACCCTTTGACGAGAATAAACTGTAGATAGATAACACACCAAGGCTATCCCTCCACAAGTATCTCCTCGCCCATGTGACGCTACATCGGTCTGAGGAAGCTTGCAAGAGGTAAAATGTGTGGTTCACATGATGTATCCTACGGTATATACCGAGCCAGCTTCGTTAACGCGCAGATCATCCATCGAGGAATAAGCCACATACCGAAAGTCCCTTTAAAGAATATGGCGATGTCGATAGCAAGATGTCCCTGGAGCGCGCATAAAAGCGCAGCGCTGCCCATCTGCTGGAGTGCCAAGGTACTGGGTCACGCCCGCGGTGCCATCCATGTACTGCCCTGAAATTCCTCGATGAGTATGCAACATTACGAGATCACCAGAGGCCCAGAACCGGCAAACAGCTGGAGTCGCATATGTATATTTGATCTTTTTGGATGATGGCACAGTCGTTTGGATCCGGTGAGTAGTAAATAATCGCTACGCAGAACCTGCGAGAGCAGATCAAGAATTGTAGGGCTATTCATGTACCATGAGAACCAATAGACGAGATGGTCGTGAACAACAAGCCCTTAAATGAATGGAGCGACTGCCAAGAGTGAGCGTTTCATTGCCAGCCGGGGGGTCGTTCTTACATACAAGCGGAAATTCTCCACCTGGTCAGCACCGTTGCTCTTAGAGTTTCACTCCTTGGCTTAATTGCTCCTCCAGCCACGCAAAGTATCGCACGAGCGCTGCACCGTCTCTGACCTCGATCTCCGTTGCGTTCTTGATGATTGAGGCCCGCGATCGGCGAGCGCGCGCTGTTGACGTAGAAAGTCCAAAAGCCGAGCCAACTGCCACACTTGTTTTATCACCAATCAACCCTTTCTGCATAGCTTGAGGTGGTGCTGAACCTGTTAGTATTTGAGGAGATGAGGCAGAACGATTCGATCGGGCGGGCGGTCGAACAGTTCCTTCTCTTCTACCCTCGCGATTAGGTCGCGCGGGGGCCGAGAAACTGCTGAATAAGATTATGAAACTTGTCAAATGCATCCTATAACTCTCCATTCCTCTCAATATTGTGTGCACGCGCGATATTGGGACTCGGCGGGCAATATGGCGTCTCGTTTCGTTACGAGTCGGTGGTCACGTGACACGTATCGAGCCACACATGACACCTGTAACGACACAATCTGGCCTGGCAGGCAATGGCCGTGACGAAGCTGACTTGAGCAGCTCAGGGAGGGAGGGGCAACAGAATGTGCAGGGTCCGTAGGGTCGTGGATGGACACGTCAACACGGTCGGGGTAACCTTCAAGTCGACAAGCAAAGGTGGTGGAATGGTCGGCCAGGAAGAAAAGGGGCTGTTTGTTCGAACAACGTGAGCGTGAGCGGCAAAGGAGAAATCACCGATCCGCATTTCCAAGTCCTCCTGGCAGCCTAGCGTGCGGGACGTGCTGCCATTGCACCTTCTATGCGCAGTTTGCGCCGTCTATTGACCGTTGCGCCGACCTCAATCGCCAAGTCTTCATGGATGACAACCTTGGTCGATTCACCAGAACGTCAATTTCTCGCAAAGGTAAGGAAAACTCAGCGTCTGGCAAATGATATTAGCATCGGCATCATGAAGGTGCTGTGTACGTTTGGAACCAGTCACGCGTCACGTTTTGTTGTGAAAGGTTCTATTCGGATTACTGTATCATAGCATTCGCACACGATGAATCAAACTCGCATCAAGCTCGCAAGCTCCCCTGGAGGTTCTTGCGCCTGACGCGGTGAGAGGAACTAGCTTTCATACATATATCTGAAGAACAACAAGTGAATTACAGACAGCAACAGTAACCCCAGAAAAACGGATATCATGATAGGTAGCTAATCTTCGGAATCTCAAGCGGATTCTACTAAGCCACTCCTCACCAACCCTCTCTACCATTGTTGTGATGACTGATGCCTATATGGGATCTCCAGGAGCTAGTTAATCGGGTTTGAAGCTTCCGAGGTGAGTCGTGTTTCCGTATTTCTCGACAAAGTGGATCGTGTCGTCTCGCCCTCGCAGGATGTGAATTTCTGGTTGCTGGTGCTTAGTCAAACGACTTCCATGTTGTTTCAAGAGATGAACTCGTATCCTCTCGGGGCGGGACCACTTGGTACAACAGAAGGGACACTTGCGCTTCCGAGTATGTTTGTCTCTAGTATGCCTTTCCAGCTCTTGGCGTCGCCGATAAGCTTTGTTGCAAATGGTACAGCGATGCAACCCCCTAGGAGCCTTGTTACGACTCCCAAACTTAGATGCGACTGCTGTGTTAGCTTCCTTATGTTCTAAAGTTGCCGGATGTTAGATTCTGATATGACGGGAAGCCAATATTAGATGAGTACCTTCCCAGTGTTGCCGTGGTACTTGATTAAGGCGTTCGTCGCTAGGAAGTGTGTTTGCGTTATGTGTGTGAACTAGTTGAACGTTGCATCCTGGGGTAGACGGCGAGCCAATGCCTGGATCGGGAAGCTGACGTCCAGTGAGTTGTATATCTTCCTCTTGTATCATGATATGCTTGTGCATTGATGTCAGAAAGGTTTTCTACACATCATGAGTTTCCCCACCTGGTTATATTCAGTATGAGTGTAGCAATCAGGCATGGCCGCAGCCTGATTGCCGAAGTTCCCATCGAAACTTCCGTGAGTCGAAGTCAAAGGTGTCCTTTCTGGATTCTGATTGTACTCAAGGATAGGTGATCTTTGGCTGGCCGTTGGTGCGTCTACACTCTGCGGCCACTCTGCACGAGGGTCCATCGCATCTGCGATCATAGAAGCTGTTTCCTGTGCGGATCGGGTAAGTAGCAATCAGCTGTTGTCCATGCACCTGTGTTGAGAATCGTACCTGACTATAGAAATTGGCAAGGTAGTATTGCCACCATTCAGGAAGATGTTGGTCCCAGAGGTTTAGCGCCCCTGACATTGCTGTAGGGCGGACAGGATGGTCTTCGCCTTGGACCAGAAAACCACCTGGACCTTGTGGGAGCGCTGGGTGGTCTTCCATAGACCCCTTTCACTTGGCAAAGACTGCGGGGCGTTTGTATGCTGCGCACGTGCTAAACAGCGAAGGCACCAGAGATATGGGATATGGAGACCTGGGACTAAAGTGATCTCTACGCTTCTTGTGGAGGGAGGTGAAGACACTGTATGTCACTTTTACCACCTATCTATTGTACTTATATATGCGCCAGCTGAAGGACACCTCACCCATAGAGTGGAAGGCATCCCGACGACCCATGCGCCTACCACGGCTCACTAATCTAGCCGCTACGTTAACCCGGCTACAAAGCTACCCCTGTACAAAAAAGGGCAAAGTAAGAATGACTCCTTGAACTGACCTTTCAAAACCGGTCGGGCCTCCTTGCGTACCCCCTTCTAAGCCCTTTGTGTCAGGGAAACCCCTAAACGTGTGAGTGATGGTGATGGCGATGGTGATGGAATTGGCACTTGCCAGATTTTATTCCGACAAGGCAAATGCCCGTTTCTGCTCTTTTCGCCGCTTGTTCAATGGGGGCCATATTCATGGATCATGCTCTCATCTGCACTGCCGACTCAAATAATTAACATTCATGGAACACCGGTACGTCAAGCCTCCAATTACGCTCGCTTCATGCGGACGCTTGGTCGCCGCATCGTACGTGTCTCCCTGTTGCACATATACTTTCCTTGTTTCTTCCACCCTTGTTTCTTTCCACTGTCGCCTGCCGCAGTAATTGGATTAGTCGGCGTAGTTCGGAGCTGATCGCCAATCAGCGCCGCCAAACTGGTGACCAGTTCGATGATCGATAACTGGACCTGGCGGTAGGCGGGCACGGGAGATGGGGGGCACTAAATATTTCCACGTATCTCCATGTATCATAAACCATCCCTTGGTTTCTAGCAATGATCAGCATTTTCACGAATCTCTGCATCACTTGCGTCATGCAATGTGCTCGTGTTAAGTGTAGCGCGTACAACTGTCACGGCATGATGTACTGTATTAGCCTGTATATTCTGACCAAGGTGATGCCCCGCATGCGTGCGGATACTCAGCGCTTGGTAACGAATTTAATACAGAGTCGCAGTTTTTTCTTGGTTAATTTATTCGTAACACACATTTACCGAGCGGAATAAGGGAAGAGACGCGGGAACGAAAAGGTGAGCATACCGTCTAACGTTTACAGAGGTTACGACGAATGAAGGCACTAGTACGTGATTGATACGCTGCAAAAACAGTAAATGGAGGGGCGGTCGCAGTGACCGATCGGAGACTAGAGCACGACAGGGAAGTGGCCGAGCAACGACAATCACCAGCGTTGCCCTACCCATCCATCACGGAGACGTACACAGATATGGAATCTGTTCAACAAAAACGGAAACAGTAGCAAAAATTAAGCTAAGTCAGAGCTGTGAAGCTGTGAAGTGTTAAAAGAACCTGAGCACAAAGAGGGTGGGACATATTCAGTCACTGACACGGAGGACGCGATGCCGAAGCTAAGGAGGGCACCCCCAGGAAGGAGTGAAACTTGAAAAGGGAAGACCCCCGGATCATGAGATTGACACAAATGATTTATATAATTTCGACCTGGGTATCGCTGCGCTGATTACATACTGTACTCGGATTCAAGATCATGATAGCATTCGCACACCGTGAATCAAACTCGTGAGTTCGCAAGTCCTACTGGAGGTTCTTGCGTCTGGCGTGGTTAGAAGAACTTTCATACATACGTCTGAACAACAACAACAAGTGAATTACAGACAACAACAGTCACACCAGAAAAACGGATACTATGATAAGTAGCTATTCCTCAAGCAGATTCTCTAAGTCACTTCTCGCTAACACTCTCCACCATTGTTGTGATGACTGCTTCCTATACGGGATTTCAGGAGCTAGTTAGTCGGGTGTGTAGCTTCCGAGGTGAGTCGTGTTTCCGTATTTCTCGAGAAAGTGGATCGTGTCGTTTCGGCCTCGCAGGACGCGAATTTCTTGTTGTTGGTCCTCGGTAAATCGACTTCCATGGTTCTTCATGAGATGAAACCTTATCCTCTCGGGGCGGGTCCACGTGGTACAACAGAAGGGACACTTGCGCTGCCGAATATGTTTGTCTCTAGTATGCCTTTTCAGGTCTTGGCGTCGCTGATACGCTTTGTTGCATTTGGTACAGCGATGCAACCATCTAGGAGCCTTGCCACGACTCTCAGACTTGAATGCGACTGCCGTATCCGGATATTTTCTAGCTTCCTTATGTTCTAAAGTTGCCGAATGTTAGGTTCTGATACGGCGGGAAGCTAATATTAGGTGAGTACCTTCCCAGTGTTGCTGTGGTACTTGACTAGGGCACACGTCGCTAGGAAATGTGTTTGCGTTACGAGTGTGACCTAGTTCAACGTTGCCTCCTGGGGTAGACAGCGAGTCAACGCTCGGATCGGGAAGCTGACGTCTAGTGAGTTGTATATCTTCCTCTTGTATCATGATATGCTTTGTGCATCAATGTCAGAAAGGTTTTCTATCGCATCATGAGTTTCCCCACCTGGCTATATTCAGCATGAGTGCGGCAATCGGGCATGGCTGCGGCCTGGCTGCTAAAGCTCCAATCGAAACTTCCGTGAACCAAAGTTGGAGATGGCTTTTCTGGATTCTGGCTTTGAGAAAGGATGTGTGATTTGACCGTCGGTGCGTCTGCACTCTGCGACCACTCTGTGCTAGGGTTTGTCGTTTCTGAAACAATAGAAGTCGTTCCCTGTGCACGTTGGGTAGGTGGTAAGTTAGCAATGAGATGTTTGCCGAAACTCCCGTGTTGAGAATCGTACCAGACTATAGAAATTGGCAAGGTGGTATTGCCACCATTCAGGAAGACACTGGTGCCAGAAATTGGTCGTCTCTGTCGTTGCTGTCAGGCGGAAAGGATGGACTTTACCCTGGACTAGTAAATCACCTGGACTTTGTGGGAAGGATGGGCTGTGTTCCATGGACTGGCTCACTTGACTTGGCAAGGACTGTCGGGCGCCTTGTGTGTTGTGCACGTGCTAAACAGCAAGGGCACCAGAGATATGGGATAGGGAGTCTAGGACTAAATCAACACCTAAGTTATCTCTACGCTTCCTTTAGAGCGGGGTGGGAGATCTGTCTGTCACTTTACCATCTTTCCATTGTACTTATATATGCGCGAGTCGAAGGTAATACGCCCTATGGAGCTCACCTGGCAGGCTGGTGTGCGGGCATATGTCCGTCGTCCGGACATCATGAACCTAACAATCGTCCCTGAGCCAGAAAGCCGGGGATAGTGGGGATTCAGAGAAGATGAATCTCGATCTGTGCCAAGACTGAGGGACGGAGAATAGGCGGTGCCCGTCTCCGTCCTGATTAAGGCCTGATTATTGATAGAAAGATGGCGTTTCCCTGTCCCAGAGCCTCAAGAAACTTGCCATCTGAGCAAGCAACCTAGACGGAGCACCTGGTACTTGTAAAGGATCGGGAACAGCCTGTGTCATTTGGATAAAGAAAATATATCACGAAATAACGAACTTGATAAGGAAAACTTGACGCAGGTCAATGGTCATGACATGAGGCAGAACGGCCAAATTTTGTCACAGAAAGACCCGAACCGCCGACCTTGAGATGACGTGATGCAAGGAGTCGCATATGTGTAGCGCCAGTGGAGCCATTCGGATAAAGAAGATAAATAACGAAATAACGAACTTGATAAGGAAAACTTGACGCAGGTCAATGGTCACGACATGAGGCAGAACAGCCAAAATTTGTCACAGAAGGACTCGAACCACCGTCCCTGCGATGATATGATGCAAGAAGTTGCACATGTGTAACTTCGCTGAGCGCCAGTGGCGCCAGTAAGTGCCTGTCTCGGTCCTGATTGTTGGCAGGATGGCGTGTCCCTGTCCCAGTGCCCCAAAAAACTTGCCATCTGAGCAAGAAGCCCGGACGGAGCACCTGGTGCTTGTAAAGGATCGGTAACAGCCCACGTCATTCGGATAAAGAAGATATACCAAAAACTGGAAGCTGGTCTGTTGAAGCTTCGTCAGAGTTCTACGCACATGCGACATGAGGCCGGCGTCATTTGTTTAAAGAAGATATACGAAGACGAAAATAATGAAAATAAAAAAAGCGTGTTCGACGTTGGTCAGTTGAAACATCGTCAGGCCAAATTGGAGGAATTGGCAGCTATCGCGCCGAGTCGGGTGAGTCGAGTCCGTCGACAACAGTGAACTGACCTTTCTAAACACAAACTTGAATATGAAGGTCAAAAACCCTCCTTGCCGCTCCTTCTAAGCCTGTTGTGCCAGGGGAACCCCTAAACGTACTGACTCGGATGGAATTGGCGCTGTCCAGCTGATTTTATTCTGACAAAGTAAGCGCTCGTTTCTGCTGTCTTGGCCAAGATCTTGGATGCTGGTTCAATATTCCTGGATTCAACATGAATCACGCTCCTATCTGCTATTATGAGCACGCAACATTCACGGAGCGCGCTATTATCCGTACTATTAATATTTCAACCACGCAGTCTGGGCCGGTTTCACCGCAACGTTCGCTTTACACGCAAGGTTTACGCGGGCGCTTGTTCGCCGCCACCGTGCACATGTGCCACTTGTGTGCCGTCCGTCTTCGCTTCTTTTCGCCTGTCGCAGTAGTTGGATTAGTCAGCGTAATAGTGTTTGCCTCCTAACCGATCGCTGTCAGTTATCAGCTTTACCCGGCCATCGCCGACTTGGTGGTCATCACGATTCACGAACTGCATGCGCCCTACCGGGCCCTTTGGAACGGAAGGGAGTGTTCACCTCCACGTATCTCCATGTATCATAAACGACCCTTTGGTTTCTAGCAATCATTCTATGATCGGAATCTTCACGAATCTCGGCTTCAATTGCGTCGTACAATGTGCTCATGTCAAATGTAGCGCGTATAAGAGGCATGATACTTGATGTACTGCTTGATGTGCTGTATTAGTCTGTATATTCCAAGATGAGGCCACATGCGCGGATATTCTGTAGTAAGTAAATTGCACTTGTCCCAGCGCCGGGCATACTCATTGGGCTGTCATAGATACCCCTAAGCACAATCACAACCAATCATAATGTGCACACGTAACCCGCGCAAAACAGCGGATCGGTGCCCGCTGTCGGTGCCCACTGATAAGGTACGAACGGGTAGGGTTAAATCCGCAGACGTGATGTTCACTCCTTCTCATTGATCCAGAGCGCACGAAGTTTTAAGTAGCCCAATCCAGTGATGTCAATGCCACCCATCTCCGCAAAAAAAGGAGTAGACAAAAAGGGATTAGCGAGTTCCGCAGAGTATACAGGAACATCACAGCCTCAGCTCAATGGCGCGCATTCGCGATGCAGCCATGCTTTGGCCCTCGCATCGCCTTCAAGCAGAGGTGACACCTTCTCCCAAACCTCCTTATGATACGCATCCGCCCACGCGCGCTCGTCGGCGGAAAGAAGCGACACGTCAATGAGGTTGTGCCCAATTGGCACCTGCCCAAGTTCATATCATTAACTTATGGTGCCCAAAGATAGGGGACAGTGCAAAAAAAAAACTTACCATCGTGACGTGCTCAAAACCGAGGAAGCCCTTGTCGCCAAAGTTATTCGGTGTCTGGGCCTCACGCACCACAACCACGCTTTCAATTCGGATGCCGTATTCCCCGTCGGCATAGTAGCCCGGTTCTGCACCATTTTTGGTAAATTTGGGATATATGCATAAGACCGAGGAGGGGGATCGCACCGTTTGAAACCGTCATACCCGGCTTTAATGCAGTGCTGTTGTACGCTGCGCATCGAATACGAATACTCAGCATGCGAATAAAAAGTACCCCGGACGATCTTCTTACCAATTCGGGTCCCGAGCCCGTGTGGACCTAAAAATGTAAAACGTTTCAGCTTACCCGGTCGTATGGCCAACTAGCTCTGGACGCCACAGTACCTTCATGGACATTTAGGAAGTGGCCAACGCCATGACCAGTGCCGTGCCTGTAATCTGGGTCCTTCTCGTCACCTTTACTGAGAAAAAACGGTAGATAGATAACGCACCAAGGCCGTCCCGCCACAAGTATCTCCTCGCCCAGTTGTCGCTGCATCGTTTTGAGGAAGCGGCTCGTAACAGGTAAAACTAGTGGCTCACATGTTGTACCCTAGATACCGAGAGCCAACTTCGTTAATGTCTCGGCCATCCGTCGAGGAACAAGCAACATACCGGAAGTCCCATTAGGGAAAATGGCAGTGTCGATAGCAATATGTCCCTGGAGCACGCGTGTGAAAGCACGGCGCTGCCCCTCTGTTGGAGTGCCGAAATGCAAGGTACGGGTTACATCGGTGGTGCCGTCGAGGTACTGTCCTGAAAGTCATTGATGAGCATGCGACATTACGAGATCGCCAGAACCGACAAACCGCCAGAGTCGCATAAGTATATCTGGTCCTTTTGGATGATGGCACAATCGTTTGGATCTGGCGAATAGTGGATGATCGCTGCGCGGAGACTGTAAGGGAATATCGATTATCATAGAGGCGATTCACTCACCAGCATTGGGACCAGTAGACGAAATGGCGGTGAAGGACAAGCCCTTGAATAAATCAAGCTCTCTGTATGTGACCGCCAGGAGTGAGTATTTCACCGCCGGTCAAGGGTCGTCGATACTCACGAACGGAACTTCTCCAGCTGGTCAGCACCTTCGCTCTCAGACAGCTTCACACCCTGGTTCAGTTGCTCCTCTAGCCACGCAAAGTATCGCACGAGCGCTGCGCTATCTCTAATGTGGCACGCGCGGAAGCCCTCAATCTCCGTTGCGTTCTTGATGGCCTTGAGGTCCGCGATCGGCGAGCGTGCAATGTTGATGTAAGAAAGTCCAATCGCCTCGGCGACCGCCACACTCGTTTTATCGCCGATCAATACCTTATGTTCGGCCTGACATGGCGTTGAATCCGTTATATTGAGTATACGGTCCTGAAAAACGCACCTGGAGGCCGGAACCGAGCTCCTTGAGGTAAGGGATAAATGCGTCGTACGGACGCAGTTGGACCTCCTGTCCGAGCTGCGCGCGCACATCTTGGCCGACCTGCTCCGGGTTTACAAAAAGGATCGCGCTGTCTGCGGTGACTACCGCGTAGGCGAAAAAGACGGGGTTGAACTCGATGTCGGCCCCGCGCAGGTTGAACAACCATGCGACTTCGTCAAGCATCGACACCACCAACGCACGCGCCTTCTGCTTCTCGAGCTCCTGACGCACGCGCGCGAGCTTTGTCGCGTGGTCTACGCCGGCGTATTTGACATCGAGAGTGAAGATCGGGTTCTGCGGGCGCGGAGGCCGCGCTGAGCCCCAGACCTGATCGACGAGATTCTCGCAGTACGTGATGTCGATTCCGGCGAAAGACTTGGCCTCGGCTAGCAACAGTTCGGTTAAAAGCTGGGATAAAAGGGGGAAAGTGCGTGGACATACATGCGCTGAGGAGCTCTGGATCTATCCCTAAATGGGCAGGTGGGGTGACATTCTGCGAAAGCGATTATATGGGTGCAGTTATGATGGAGCGATCTGCCGGCTTGCCTTGGTGACGGACTCCTGCCATGTGGGCACGTCTATTGCAGGGGTTAACGGAGACGAACAGAAGGGATGACACGTGAGATGCACCTGGCAAGCCCTGCTTCATCAACGTCCAGTTTCTGAACAGAGACGAGTCTTAACAGTCTGGTTCATTGAGATTGAGCACGATTCAACTGACTTATCGAGCTGTTGCTCCGCTTGGAGGAAATAACGACCATCCGTGAAGAGATAGGCATTGTCTTTCGTCACGATCGCCGTACCTGTTGGGGGATCAGGACCAGAAAATACAATAGCCTTTAAGGTAGACGAACCAGCTGAGCCATTGAACCCGGATATGAACGCTCGACGCATGTCACACTTAGCGATATACTCGCTGAAATCTGTGAACATGTTGTGTCGCTGTGAAGCGTCAATCGGATAAGGGTGCATGCTTACGCTGGTCTTCGGTGGGGACAACGTAGGCGTCGATGTTGCGTTCTGCCATCAAATTGCGTAGTGCTGCAAGTCTCTCTGTCGTATCGACGGTTTGCGTCCCAACGGCACCCATAGTAGCTGACAGTGATCTATACGGTGGTGACCTTGGAATGGGCCGGGTGAGCCGGGGCCGAAAGATACGCAGTGCAGTGAAGAGCATGTGCCCAGCCCAGAATGTCGAATCACGCGGAGAAGGAAGGATTTTTTAAAATAAAGAAAAAGAAAGCAGCAGCAACAAACTTCAAAAAATGAGAGACTTTTAGAAAAATGAACCTGTTTGCTCGAAAGGTTGAACTTCAAAATAAAGGGAGGAATTTGGTGAGATAAGATAAGATAAGATCGAGAATTCTTTTTTGTTGTATTTACACGTAACAATTCCGCTTGTCAGGTCATTCCGGGTCGCACTTTGCGTACACACGACCGGCCACGCTTTCTCCCACAACCTTCTTCCACCTCTCACCAAGCCCTTCATGCTCGAAGACAGATACATCGGCCTCGCTCTGGCCGTGTCAGGGACAGTGGCCATCGGATCCAGCTTTATTATTACCAAAAAGGCATGCCCCGTGTAACCCGCCTTTTCTAGTCGGACGACCTCTTACCTCACCCAGGGTCTTAATGACGCAGCAGACAGAGGGAGCACTTACGCGCAAGCATCCGATGACCACGCGTACCTCAGAAATCCTATATGGTGGACAGGCATGGCAATAAGTGAGCGCACAGCTCGTCCACGGATCCGCATCTGCTAACGTTAAACCACCTACGTCCTGTCAGTGGTTCTGGGAGAACGTGCGTCATGTTTTCATGCTTGATTTCGAGAGTACTAAAGCCTTTTATTAGTGGCAAACTTTGCGGCATACTCCTTCGCTCCTCCAATATTGGTCACGCCTTTGGGTTCATTGAGTGTTATAATTGGGTCCGTCAATTACGCTGTCCTTTTCGCGGCCCGTTATTGACCTGAAATATAGTGCGATTCTCGCCTCGTATCTCTTAGAAGAGGAACTAGGACACCTAGGCCGACTTGGGTGCACCATTTGTCTCTTGGGCTCGTTGATCATCGTCCTTCACGCACCCGCAGACAAAGACATACAAACTGTTGATGAGGTTCTACGATACGCTGTTCAGCCAGGTACGTTTGGTTATCACACCTCCGCGCTGCAGTGTACTGAACCCGGCGGCGTCTAGGCTTCTTGATGTATTGCTTTTGCGTGGTCGTCTTCACGCTGATCATGATCTATGCTGTCGCACCGAAGTACGGTCGCACAAACCCGCTCGTGTACATTTCCATATGCTCGCTCGTCGGCTCTGTTTCCATTATGGCCATCAAAGGCTTCGGCATCGCAGTGAAACTCACACTCTCCGGTAACAATCAGTTCATTTATGTCAGCACGTATATTTTCGGTCTAGTGGTCAGCTTCTGCATAATGGTTCAAATGAACTACTTCAACAAAGCCCTCGACACTTTCTCTACCAACGTGTACGTACACCGCCACGTTATCCGCACTGCCACTCACACAGCATACACAGCGTCAATCCCCTCTACTATGTCTGCTTCTCGACAGCTACCATCGTCGCCTCCCTCATCCTCTTCCAGGGCATCAACACCGACAACCCCGTAAACACAGTCTCCTCCTCGTGGGCTTCGTGACCATCTTCATCGGCATGCACCTCCTCGAGCTCTCACGCAACCCGCCGTATCCGGGCACAACGCCCTCGAAAACGGCATCCTCAATCCACGCCTCTCGCTACAAGGCCGACACTCAGTCGACGGCTGGGCCGCGGCAGTCTCCTCGCCAGGCGTGAACTTTGGACATGCACGGCGCAGCTCCCGCACACTCTTCGACGCGTTCGAGGACGTGCCGAATGGCTCGGCGCACGCGCTTGGCTTACACAGTCTGCGCGAGGAGGACGCGGAGGATGACGAGCTCGAGGCTGCTACAGAGCGGACGCGGTTGCGCGCGGAGCAAAACCGATCGCGTAGCCACTCGAGCTCGCCGAGGGGATCCCCTGGCCCGCACAGGTGATAGTGGCCTCCCCACCACCGCCCACTACCACGCGCCCATAGCGGCGTGGATAACTTAGCTTAGACCATACCAGCTCAAAGACAATTTTTTGTGTTACTCATATTATTTAATGCGTTCGCTCTGGCCATGACGAATATGTGAATGGTGTTTGCTAGATGCCTCAGTTTTGTGAGTCTTGCAATTGTTACACTAATCTCTATCCCACGTTTCGAGTCGGTCGACATTCCGTTAGTCGATTCCCACTTGATCTTTTAGGTATACCGTACATCCTCGACAACACAAACGAATACGAGTACGGAAATGGAGACGGATCGTATATCAGCTTCAAGAAATAGAATATTGGGTAACCGATTGTCAGCCCTTCATTGCGGCGCGAACAAAGCGTTCAAGATTCCCGCCAGACGTATGCCGCCCTGCGCCAACAGCTGCTCGATGATCCACTCGCGCTCAATGCGCCCGGCATATTCCGGCGTGTCCAGATCAGGTAAATCAACCGTCGCCGAAGTCGAACCTTCCTCCCAAGCCCTCATCTCATCTTCAACCGAGGCGCTTCCGCAGTGGTGGTGGTGGTGCTGCTCATGCCCATGCTCATGTTCGTCGTCTCGCGCAGCGAGGTTGAAATCGAGATCGGCTGGCCACACAATGTCGCAGTTGAGCTTGTGGATCGGAGTCGCCCACGCGTACGGGCAGAGCGTGTCTGAGTCGCTCGTCTGCGGCGGGCCGTCGACTCCACGACGCGGTGCACCGAGCACGAACTGTTGCCCGGACTGGGACGACGAGCCGGGGCATGTGAGCCACGAGTCCGCCTCAGATTCCCAGCGGGCTGTTCCACGGCCGACGCCGATGCCCTCCCAGACGACACGACGGACGTACGGGTCGTAGATCGTGCCGCGCAGGGCCGACTCGAGGGCGGGCACGGGGAGCGGACGCGTATACTTGCGCGGGACGTTCCGGAGCTGCTTGGCGATGATATAAGTGTCCCAGACCGAGTGGAGGTCTGTTTATTGCCACCATCCGTCAGAAAAGAAAGTTAGGGCAAAAGAGGGGGACGTTACTCGTGTGGCGCCTGCCGAAAGTCACTTTGATGCCGTTTCCGCCACGGTCACGTCCAGTCAGATGCAGCGGCTGATGCATATCGCCCACGAAATGGATGAGGA
This sequence comes from Lactarius quietus, assembly GCA_015025155.1. Lineage (NCBI taxonomy): Eukaryota > Fungi > Basidiomycota > Agaricomycetes > Russulales > Russulaceae > Lactarius > Lactarius quietus. The sequence continues at coordinate 48,274 of WITN01000080.1, read as the reverse complement.
ACTTGAGCGCCTCCTGTGCCTGGCCCACAGCCACCGTGCGGGCGTCGGCGCTGGAGTTGGACGAAGACCCGCTGACAAAGTCGGAGAGAATCGACGTGACGTTGTGGATGGCGTCGAGGACGTTTCCGAGCGGGTGTCCCTGCCAGCCATCCGAACCCGGGAAGAGACAGTTGTCGGGCGGGTGATCGCCGGATGCGCCGACGTAGTGTAGTGGTGCAGACCACCGCATGTGATTGCGGTTCTTGTCGGCCCAGGCGGCCACGGTCGCGAGGTAGCACGGTGCGTCGTCGCGAACCTCAGACTCAGAGACCCCATTGTCAGACGCAAGGATGGAACAGACAGAATTGAGGACCTGTGGGTCGAGATGGGACTGGGCGATGGTCGCGACGATCTCGTGGCCTTTTAAAGGGTAGGTATTACGACATGACAAAGTTGACTGTAATGGTAAAAATGAACATACCTGCCGCGCCCCATGCCAGAGCACGTGGCAGACTGCTTAGGCCAGCTATGGCCGTGACATTGAGGAATAGGAATGTACGCATGGTGGAGTCAAGGTGAAGTCTGGAGACAAGAGACAACGAACGTTCTTATATGTGCGAAGCGTTGCACAGCAAACGCAGTTGGCTGCCAAACAAGGACGTGGCCTGTATCTAGGCGTTGAGCGCGTTCTTCTTGGCTTGTCCTTCGTAGCCACACGTCTCCCGATTTGGAAATCAATACATTCCCCCCCGCTTAAAAGCGAGACAATTACGATGTCAAGTTCCCACTTTCTGGTTGCACGTTCGTTCGCAATTTCCCCCCTTTTGGTAGCAAAACCCGGATTGCCCACGTTTACACTCCGACGATTCACATGAATATCCACAATACTCACGCCTGGTACTGTAAATTCCTCGTACAGTATTCAAGTACAGGAACAATGTCTCGCCTATTCCTGTAGCGTCCTTGGCATGCCAGAGAATATACTGTGCTGTATGGTTGCGATCTTCTGAAGGGTGTACAGTGCTCACTGCTCCCAGACAAATCTATGATTCGTTTCGACAGGCACACTTCTTGACGCCCACTCAGCGTTCAGTACAGTACCAGCGCCCAAACGCAAACCGTGATAAGCTACATTACATTGATTGCAATGTTCCCACTTACACGTATTGGCTCCCTTTTTTCAATGGACGATTTACGATGGACACCATTCTTCGGTGTGCTACTGATAGACCAACATCATGGTGCCCACGTCTCCGGCTTCGTTTCTCCTCGTCACGAAGACCCGGGGACGGAAGACTGACAGAAGTAAGTCAACGCCATAGCGCGTTTATCAGAACCTACACTGGCTTATCGGCATCCGTCAATTCAGGACGTCAGTGACGGGAGACCAGAGCGCGGTGGCTGGTGGCGGATCAGTCTTACCCTGCGCACACTACTGTAACTTACCAGGCGCCAGGGAGAAGCAACACGCCACTCTGCGCCAAGAGCCCGTAGAGAATAAAGAACGCTCGAGTACAATATCGTCACTTGAGTACGTCACTTGAGTACAAGACACAATCGCTTAGGCAGGCCACTTTGTCCGATTTGTCCAGCCTCCTCAGGCTGGTGTTTGTGAATCCTCTCTGCTCGCCGCTCGGCGACTGGATACAGCAGGCGTCAACGCTGTGTTCCTTGTATCTGTCTATCAACCGCCTTCTAGATCCATTTTCATGGCATCATTGCATCAATCACGATAGATGACTTACCCCTATGCGGAACGTGCTCCTGGTGATCGACTTACAGTCCGTGGGCGGTGTGGGGTTTTCAAATACCGTGGCGCCCAAGACCGAAAACGTCATCTGGCAGACTGGCAGCATCTCGTAGGTTTATTAAGGTAATCCCTGCATACCTCGAGGTCGGAGAACAGGTTGTTTCAGTGTCTAGATTCCGTGGTGGGACCGGCTGGGCTGCTAGCCCTAGATAAAGCTTTCTTGTGTCGTGAATAGTGCTTCTGGTACTGTTTTCGTCCTTATGCACGAAAACTCTTCTCGGATATGGTGCTAATACTGCCGCCAATATGTTTGCGTATCACTAAGGGCTCAGACCAGGTACTCTTTTAAGGCAAGCGAACGAGACAGTCTGCTTTGGGTAGATCTGCACTTGAAATAACTTGCAGAACGATATTTAAACAGGTAGCTGACCCAAATACGGTTTCCAGGAGAGGTTATCGGTTCCGAGAAGGATGTCATGAAGCTGCGCGGAAACTTCCTATTGGAAGTGCAAAGGTTAAAGCAGGAAACTAGATAACGCCGAAGATGTCCGTGGAGGCAATGTGCACGTGACGTGACGATCATGGGGAAGGGAAAAGGATTGTCCAATATTTGGAAAGGGCCAGGCTAGCTAGATGTACATAAAAGGGTTATGAGCACAATTACAGAGTTCTTTTGAGTTCGAAACAGCTCTGAGGCCAAGACGAATTTTGGCGAGCGCAAGTGAAAGCAAGCAGGGCCGTCGTCCTGTCCGAAGAAACTTTACTAAACAAGTGATCTAGCTCATATCCGTTGTGGATATCTGTGACCATGTTTTCTGCGTCGAGCAGCAGAGATTTCGCGCGCACAGCGCCAATCCAATCCATTGACGAGGCGTGCGCTCTATAGTAGTATTATAGAGTTTATGCGGTCATCTGGACGGCAGTGGGAAGCCGTGTTGGCGAGACCGTGCACGTGATCGCGAAATCAGTTACTGCCTTACACGGTCCACGACATTTTTCATTTCTTCCGGTTCTGCACAGCGTCACAACGTTTTGGAGAGAGGTAACTATAACCCAAAGTATGCGTTAAGCACCCATCGACCTACATTGAACCCGAGTAGCGATACTATGTATCCCACAAATAATGGAAGCAGTGGTGCGAGGAGCAACTCGGTCCGTATGAGGAATGGCAAAGCTGTGTAGAGCGCATGATTTAACGCCTTTACACGTGAAGTTAACTGAGCTTACCGTTGAGGCCTAGATAGACGCCGTATATGTATTGTGCAAAGCTGACACAAAATTAAGCGACGACCAAAGAAGTGTGGAACATACTCACGCTACCAGATAAAATGTGTTCCCAACCCATAAGCACACCCAGTTCGTCTTCAGAATGATAGGAAAGAGGAAAAGTTGTGCAACATAAAGGGTCAGATAAAGCGGGAAGAACGCGTTGGTATGGACATCAAATGCGTAGGCCCATTCGATGGCCGTATCCGCTGGCGTTGAATGAGATGGTGGTGAGAGAAGAGCACGATTGGCGAATAACCTGTAATGGTTGTCAATAGTGACCGAGTGCATTGCGCGTGAAAGCCATACCACAGTAAAGTGGCCGAGATGACTCCGACGAGAAGGAAATCTCGGAAGATCATAAGAAAGACTAGTCGCACTGTTTCGTATAGGCTGAAAGACCAGATGACAGACCACGCTACGGCCGCGGCTACGATAGTGTTAGATGCCGAGAGTGATAGCCGAAGCAACACCAACGACGACACACCAACAATGCCACCAGCCATTAAGATCAAGATGGCCGGGTCATCCCTTGCCCATGTATTCTTTGTTTCTTCATGGGTCGTGTGAGTTCCCGTGGAAGGCAAGGAAAGGGCAGTGGATACATACGTTTGTGGAAATACACATTCCGATACCTTCGTTGGGTCAGCGAAGGTAGAACATCTCAAAGGACTCAACTCAGACGTACACTCTCTTTGGTGCAATGCAAAGGTAGGTTAGTTGCCAAGCGGCGAGTTCGAAATCCTGTCACCAAAATTTCGTAAGGTAACTCAGAAAACGGCAAGCCTCTCATACCATTTGGTGGAACTTGAGTAATCGCCTAAAGATGACTGGTACTCTGTTCGTGACTGATTGAGATGCTCTAGAGTTGCCATTCTGAGACGGGCTAGTGGTTGTGGGAAGCAGGGCCATATCGTCATGCACCCTGAGACGGAGACGCGGAATGGGCAGATTGAAAATTTGACGGAGGATATGGAAATGATATTCTGAGACGAGCCGGTGCGGTTCCTCTAATGCATCGACACGCACTGCATATTGGATAGGCTTGAAGGGTAGTTAGGTGCTTGCTCTCAGCTGCGACGTCACACGTACTGCACTGCACTGCATAGGCTACATCGGAGATTTAATTAAGACAATCTCCGCCTAAACTAGCTCAATAGCATTGTTTCCGTAAAAGAAAATGCGTAACGACGTCTTTGACCGACATATCATCGTACGCTCAACATCGCCACCATGGTTGACGATCACGAGGTCGACTGGGGCAACGATGAAGACGACTTTTCTCCATCAAAATCACCTCCTGGCTCAATAGGGATGAGTCATGACACAGGGGGTGAGCCCGATGATGTTGAAGACGCGGTGTCTTTAGGAGGTGATGAAGAAGAGGAATTTGCGGCTTACGGTGCTCGTCCTAACGAGAAAAACACACCCACTGACAAACCCCAGACTTCCCCTCCAAAAGCGGATGTCAGCAGGCGAAGTGCTTCTTCAGTCGCTCCCAAGAAAGGAGCTCGTCAAACTCGACCAACTCCCCTCCCACCCTCTCCTCAGCCAGAAATTAGACAACCCACATCCAAGTTAACCCATGCACTCCCCCCCAAACCCGTGGTTGCTTCCTCATTTCGTGTTCCGCCTTCGACAACGGCCGCAAGTCCTATGTCTATGCCGCGCAAGGAACGTCGTTCAAACGGAAATACTACCAACACCACCGACGAGCCCCCGTTGTCAGATAGAGAGACCAAAAACTCTCGTAATGTTGTTCGCGAAACTCGTCACCGTGAAACTCACCCCGACGAGTCGTCTTGGACGCGTCCTGGCTCTAATGCGCCAGACTTATCATCTCTTCCCCAAGATAGGACAAAGAGTTTTGATGATAGGGATAGTCGCCCGTCTTCACGCCGAGACGATGATTGCTATCGTCCTTCTCACAGTCGAGCTCGTTACTCTTCTGACGAAGAGGGGAAGGAATCTAGCTCACACCTTGTGCCGTCACGCAATGACATGCGTTACCGTCCTGACGACAGGGACAAACGTCAAAACTACGCAAGTAGCGACCGCAATGACAGGCCTACGACAAGGACAGCAAGATTATCTCCTGAGGACGAGTCTCTGGAACGCGCGCGCCCAGGCTACAGGGAGTCCAATACCTCAGACACTCGTCGCGTCCATGCTCGTGACCGTGACGTCTCACCCGTTAGAGACGACAGCTCTCGCCGTGTTCCACGGAGGGGTGATTACCCTGATTATGATTCTCTAGACAAAGGTCCTCGGGTCTTTGATGATCCATCTCGTCGCAGCACTGGGACAGCAGAACGTTCTCGATACCCCGAGGCCATCAATGGGCGGACAAATCCCGTCAGCTCCCGGGAACCTTACGCCCAGAATCAGGGTCCAGGTAGATCACCGACTTTAAGTACGTTCTATGCATCATGCCGTCCCATGCCGAATCCGCCCCACGCCTGTTACTCGCTCCCGAGGTGGAGGACTCGTGATTTTGTTTCCTGGGAAGCCTTGGGAGTTGAGCTGTGTCTGGATCCATGCCTCCGCCGACTCGCAGGTGTTCATTGTGGCCTTCTCCCTTTTCCTTTCCACACTGTATGCCATGTCCCGTTCTCAACAACTGTTTCCCCCGCACGTTTCATCTTATAGGACGAAATCCCCCTTCACCTCGCCCGCGGTCCCGGTCACCCGTTTACAATCGTCGCGACGATCGAGGAGCCACCCCACCGCGCTACCAGGAGTATCCCTCTGAGTCACGCATTCCACACGACCGAGGGCGTCCTGAGAGCCCACCTTCAAGGTCTCGTGGTCCTGACAGGTTAATTCGACACGATGCCCTGGTCGACTTGCCCCAGCGGCGCCCCCGCGCCGTTTCTGACACCCGCGATCCGGACTACTCTATCAAACGCCGAAAGACGGAAGATCGTGATGGCAATCCTTCATCATTCCGCCGGGGCCTTGTCGGCCCAGATACATACACGCCGCAAGACACATCTACAGCCTCAACGTCGCCACGGTCCACGGGAGCCTGGATGACTTAAGCCGTATGTCCGGCCTATCCCATATCCCTTTGACGCTTGGCTTATTCGCTCGCTCCCGGAATTTCCAGGGCCGCGGCGAAGAGAGCCCCTTCCTTCACAAAGTCTTCGTTATAAGGAAGCGTCATCCGATCAAAGTCACAGGCGACCGTTGAGCGGTTCAAATAGGGTAATGCCTCACCCGCAGCCCACGTATGTCGTTTTATAGCCTCAATTCGTTCCCTTAATGTCGACGATCTCAGTGCACCATCTCAACGGCATTATCCTGTTGTTCCAAGAGAGCAAGATGTCCTCCAGCCTCGCCACCTAGATACGGACATAGGTAAACTAGACCGACCGCGACGAGGCTCCGGTCATGACCTAGCGCATCCCTATCCAGACAAGTTTAGGCGTGACGACCACATGGATGTTGACCTACCGTATTCATCTAGGGCTTCGCAGTATGAAGAACCTGCACGCCCTCGAGAGTTGGGCAACCGTTCGTCTTCTCATGCAGATGTGATGATTCGTGAAGCTGTTCCTCCTACCGCACGACCTAGGAGGCGAAATAGTTTCATAGCGCGGCCAACTTCACCCGTAGGTCCGACTACGCTTACCACGGAAAAGATTCGCGGGCGTTCTCGCGATCGATCTCCCCGGTCTTACCATGAGCCTCGACGAACGAGTGTGTTACCGCCATCAGTCACGGTGCCCCCTAGACTATCCCGGGACTCTCAGTTTGGAGAAGACTATCGTCAAGAGCGTCTTGTCGACCGTGACAGAGAGGTTAGCATGTTGCTGAGAAGCGGTAGTTCGTCCTAATGCTGTATTCATCGCCCAGGGTCTTTCTCCTACATTACCAAGGAAATCGTCCAACGCAGTAGCCCCAAGATCCCAGCCAAGCGGAAGATACGACGAACCTGGAGGTATGAGACATATCGATCCTTATGCTTTGTCTATGTCCTCATGACTAATGGTTGCGCTGTGCAACAGGCCATCGTCCCCCTGTATGTCGCGTCACTGAAAGCATTGTATCCCACTGAATTGCCTTTCTAGCGATCGCCAGAGCTGCGCCCTGCCCCTCCCAGTCTGGAGCAACCGCGCCATCAGGTGTCCAATCCGCCGAGCACACGCCGAGAACGTCTGGCTCCGGTGAGTTCCTTCGTAGCCTCATATAGTATTGTTATTCAAACCACGGTGGTTCCAGCCCCTTTCCGAACCTAATGAGACTCCCATACGGGCTCGCGGTGACTCCACCTCCAAGCGTGACTCGCCCGAAGAGCGACCAGTTAGTGAAAGCATTCTTCAAATACCCAACTTATCTGATTTGACCATCTGTTAGAGCCGTTCGGGCCCTGCCTCCGACACGAACTTTCCACCACCAATGCTTACGGTCCGTACATCTCGCGAATGGACGCCGAAGCCACCCGCGCAACCCGAATTCATGTTGAACCTCCCACCACCGAGCACCCGACTGCCTGGTGCACCCCCTCCTCCCCTCCTACCACCCCATCCTTACGTCCCGCCGCGGGATAGTGTGCATCCCTCGCTACATCCTAACGATGAGAACGCCTCCGTCAAAGTTGAGAGCGACCCCAACCGCCAGTCTCCACAGGACATATATTGGCCAGGACCCACGTCACCAATTCAGCAAACGAATGAAGGGCTGCGACCTCAGCAGGCGCAAGAAATACATCAGGAGCCAGCGCAGGTGCAGCCTTTGAACAATAGTCTGCACCCTCTGCACCCTCCAGATGACGGCCTCAAAGAAAAGCCTCGATATGGGCGTCACGTGCTCACTCCAACTGAGGAGCGTCGTTCGAACGTCCCGCCAGATGACCGTCAAACCAAGCCCGCATCATGGGATCGTCCTCGCAACTCCCGCCCTAAACCCATGACATTGCCTGCAAGTTTACCCCCCAAACCCGTCGCGGCACTCGAAGATCTGTCCACAACCTTACGTACTGGGAACCAGGGTCGCGGTCAACGTGCCCAACAGCCATCCGGCGAAGGCTCTGGCCCCGGTGCCAGATGGGGCTCAGCACCGCGAAGGAATGAAGGTGGAGATCTCAATGATAGGGAGAGGAACAGGTGGGGACCCCATTCTGAATATCGAGCGCCGCCTCTGTTGGCTCGCATGTCGTCGAGCGATTCGCTTGGTCGGGACGCATTGGAGATCCACGAGAGAGGAGGTGGAGAATCGCAAAGGAAAAGGGCGCGTACGAAGAAGTATCAGGGTGTTCAGGGTGTTTAGGGCGCTTGTCACATTTAAAATTGTCTTACATAATCAATCGGTCATCTCCGTCACGACCTGTAATAGGAAGGCCACTTTCCTTGTTCGCATTCTCCATCACACTTATACGAGTCAATAGTAGCGTGGCACCAATCCACATACACACCCTCTTTCTTTCCTTTTCTTTTCTTTTATGAAACAGCGACAACGCAAGCGACCCAACCGCCAGCCTCCAGTTTCATCATCAGCGCAACACTCAGACGACATGCCCAGGCCACATGACCACAGTCCTGGCTACTCGAGTTCACTCGATAGCGTACAAGTCACGCCACGCACTCCACGAAGTGCACGTCGGGGCCACAACGATGCGGATGCTGACTATATAGTTGGCAGCAGGAGCGCGGAGGAGGTCGAGATGAGCCTCCTTGGCGAGGACGAGCGCCGGCACGCAGACGCTGGTTTCGCGGACTATACAGACGCCAAGCACAAAGCACCTCTGTCGTCTGAGGATAAAAGGGCGATGGCCCTACTGTGTACACTTTGTGCGTTGATTCATTCCCCTCTGTGATGGACTGGACTGAACAGCTGTCCTCTTGGCACATCTGGTGTCCTTCGTAGATTTAATTCAGGGTGTTCCTGTGCGTGCCATTTTTCATCTTTCATCTTTTGTGCTAAGCTTTTGTCCGACTGCGTTATTTAGATTGGCTTGGCAATGGGTACTCTCTCTTCTGTTCTTCTGTAGCTCTCCGCTGACAGACGGCCGACTGCCCGCTTTCAAGGCTCTATCCCTTTCATTCTGCGCGAGCATCTGTCCTACTCCCAGCTCGGGACGTTTGCACTTTCCAGTTATCCTTATTCTCTCAAGCTCCTTTGGTCCCCCATTGTCGACGCCGTGTACTTCCCCTCCATCGGTAGGAGAAAGTCATGGATTATTCCAATGCAGACCATAATTGGCTGTTTGATGCTCTGGATGTCGTTCACCGTTCAAAATATAATGGACAATGTATGCAACTTGGTTTCCATGGTTCGCTTATTGCCACGTATACTAATTGGTGGCTGTAGGCACATGAACACGTGTACAAGTTGACGGCCATATACACTACATTAGTCCTTATTTCAGCTACCCAAGGTGAGTGGTTAGGCTAAAAATTGACCCATGCAGTCTAACACGTGGCTATTACGCAGATATCGCCGTCGATGGTATGCTTCTCAGCTTCGTATCGTCTCCGCATTCACGTGTTTGACAGGTTGGGCGCTAACACTTCTCTCCGAGGAGAACCTTTCCTACGCGTCCACCTGCCAAACAATCGGTCTTAACACTGGCTACTTCGCTTCATTTACGGTGTTTCTGGCGCTCAACAGTGAGGCATTTAGGTATGTATGTGCGATGATAAGTCCTGCCCCCACCTATTGACCCACGTTCCTACTTAGCGAAAAGTGGGGCATCCCAGTGCTGTCACTCAGTACATATCTTCGTTTCTGGAGTGTCATCTGCTTCGGCGTCACCATCTGGCTCACTTTCTTCCAAAGAGAGGTGCGAATTTCCCTCCATGTATTGCTACCATTTGACTCACCTCCCACTTCACTCCAGCGGAAGGAGGTGGTCATCAAGGGGGAAGACACGAGCGTCAAAGGTGTCTACAAAACTATCTGGAAGATCATGAAACTTAAGCGTGCGTTCTTCATTACCCACAAACCCACCCCCCTCTTGACCGCCAGCAGACGTTCAATCTGCCCTCTGTATGTATCTGATCGCCAAAGTTGGCTGGGCGACGCACGAGGCGGCAACCTCTCTCAAGATGGTCGAGAAGGGCCTTGGCAAGGAGGACCTCGCCATCGCGGTGCTCATCGACTTTCCCTTCCAAATCCTCGGCGGGTACTTGGCCGCGCGCTGGTCACGTGGCGAACGTCCACTGCGTCCATGGCTCTGGGCGTTTTGGCCTCGCCTCGGGTTCGCCCTTATTGGTGCCATTATCGTATGGCAGTTCCCGAAACCGCCAATTTCTACTGGGTTTTTCGTATTTTTGGTACTTCAAACCCTGCTTGGGTCGTTCTCTGGGTGGGTAAATTACCATATGATGCATGACCAGTCGTTGACATATTGCCCAGCACTATACAGTTTGTTGGCATCTCCGCCTTCCATACTAAGATATCAGACCCGATAATCGGTGGTACATATATGACGGTGAGCTGTTATTGGGCGTCATTAGAGCATTTCCTTAACCGATCGTAGTTACTGAATACCTTTACCAATCTCGGAGGAACTTGGCCAAAATTCTTTGTGCTTAAAGGTAGATCAGATCTCCTTTCTAATTTTGGAAACTTCTGATGACGAATGCCATAGCTGTCGACTTCTTCACTGTGGCAACGTGCCAGGTTAATGAAGCTGGATCTTCGCTGACTGTCAAAGGTGGGTTCGCTGCAGTATTCCGCGATTAAAGGCACCAACTCACCATTCCCAGCTGTGGAATGTGTTTCGGAGCAGGGAAAAGCGCACTGCTCTGACATTGGCGGTACATGCATCACGGAGCGCGACGGGTACTACATCACGAGTGCTCTGTGTATCGGCCTAGGAATTTTAGCCGTGGTAACCTACGTGATCCCCACCGCGCGGAAGCTGCAGGGTGAGTCTCTCATGACCACGTATATTGCCTATCGAGTCTCAACTGTCCCTTGTGTTAAGCGCTGCCGGTATCAAAGTGGCGTATCTATTCATGATACGGTGATAGACTAATAATTGCATCATTTATTAATCAAAGAAGTTCGCTGGGGGTGATTGTATGTTCGGCTGACCCAGCTTAAGCATAGCCGTTGTGACCCCTCCCCCCTTTCTGGTGTCCGTGTAACTTATCATAGAATAGAAAATTATTCGCCCCAGAACTTAACTCGAGTGCAAAAAATTCTTCGCGCGTTGGCACTGTGGACCGAGTGATCCTTGCTTCGCAGGGTCTGTAGGGCTTAGCTAAAGCAAACATTTCCCTTTTCGATCGTTCTTTGGGTTCGTGCTCAACTCGCGGTTTAGCATGAGCACATCATTTTAGGCTCGTGGTTTGTATCTGGATAGCTTTCATCTCCACAGATTCACGGAACGAGTCCCGAAACCCCTTTCAACTTCCGCGTCACTTGAAGTGGACCTGATCCCCAGTCCCGCAACATATCCTTTTCTGATCTCAGTGCACTCCTTGTCGACCCCGCTCACGGTCCCGCACAGCGTTTCGTGGGTCCGCGCGAGCTATCATGTCACTTTTTCTTCCTTTTGGATTTCACGGGATCTTTTCACCACCGCCGTGACACCCCACTATCCCGTTTGCTTCCGTCACAGATCGCACTTTTGTTCCTTAGTTCCACCACATCAAATTCCGCACATCAACTTGTCTTTCTTCCACTTGTATCTATCTAACTGAACATGGGGGCAGTCAAATCAAATCTCATCTCGCTACTGGGTAAGAGGCTACGAGTCAGAGATGAGTCGAATTCACTGTAGTCAATGCACACCTCGAGGAGTCAAATTTAGAAACACTGGCATTCATTCTTCTCACTGTTCCAAGCACAGATGGTATTGGGTCCGACATCATAAGCCGCGCAGTTTTTTTCTTGGCGACCGTAGTGCACGCCAATGTTGTCCTCGGAGCGTTGGTTCGGCGTGAAATCACGGACTTGGATGTCGCCACCAGACGTCTCAGGGCCGCGTGGAAGTATGACATCTGGAAGTCCATTCCCGTCGCTTGTGTCGTGAATGCTATATGACAGATCAGCCAGTATTGCAAGATTGAGAGGAACAATAACGTACAAGATGGGGGAAGCGAGGGCTGGGGCAATAACGGAGACGGCGAGGACAAGCATGGTAACAAAAGACGCGTGCATTGCGTGATAGAATTAATGTGTATGCGTTTGTGCAAACAGAGAGAGGAAGATTTGCTGGGGGGTTGAAAGTTTAAGGGAGAGTGTTCGGGCTTCAAGCACGGGGTAAGAATACGAAGTCAATACGATCTGTGGACTCTACAAGTTTGAAAGCAAGGGACTTAAATAGACTTCTAGAGTCGCTGAGGTGAGATGACATCTTTACCTGCTTGGACATATCAAGTCACCATCAAATCGTATCATCTCGTGCAACAAAAAGCTAGGATGCACGACAGTTTGATCTCATATAAGCCCGCCTGAGATATTTGTTGCATCAGCCATCAGACAAACTGCAAAGAAATCAACTAAACTTATTTGTTACTAGGTGTCGCCTGCGTCGACTGAAACCTTGTTTGGCTCGGGAAAATGGGCTCTGAGTTAGAGCACTGGCAGCAGACCAAATGCCTAATTGCATCTGGAGCCGTTACATCATTGCATTTGACGTAGTCTCATAATCCAGCCGTTGATATCACCCATGATGAGGCCCCACGCGTACGCCGTGACAAGGGCGATACAACGTCTGGGGTCCTTCGCTAACGAGATGTACAGTGGGTCGGGAACGCTCTTCTTTGAAAAGCAGACCGACGTGCCACTTGCGAGCTTGATGCACTCGAGTGGGCCAGGTGTGGATGTAGCAATGGATACGGTGGGGGCGCCGTGACTTGCAACGACCTCACTGTAGAGGGAGTGGGACGGTCATTGGTAGAGCTATCTACGGTGATTTCGATGACTAAAGCTCCTCAGCGGGCAGCCGCAGCTCTTTCCATGGCGGTAGTGGCGGGAGGGGCTCGGTGTTGATGTCGACGCCAATGGCGATGCCAGTGGCAGAAGGCGGAGCGACGCCGGGCTGGGCTCCATTCCCGCTCTCAATCCTCACAATCAATTCCGTGAATTGTGCCTGTAGCTGTCGAAATTTCTCAGCAAGGTCGGGGCTCACGCTGACCTGTGTAAACACGAGCGTCGTCGTCCATTAGTCAACCGATATTGACAGACATATGCTGTGCTATCGGAGCACTCACGGACGACTGGCGAGGCGGGCACGTTCATGGTACAGTATGACCGTTGGTGGGTGCAGTTGCGGTCATCGCACCAGCTGGCGGCAGCTTGTAGAGGAGGTGTATCGGGCCATAGTGCGCGTTGAGTTCAACGCACAGGCCCGCCTATGGAGAAGGAGTAAGCGTGAGGTAGAGTACGAGAAAGAGCGAGAGGAAGTGGGGACGAGGACGCACCCACACCAGCAGCTCCGCTCTCTCGCGTCCGTGCGCCTATCATTCGACCTCTCGGCGGGGATGTAAGGCCCGTCATCGAGCCCATGCAGTTGGCGGTACCGCCGAAGAGGGACTCATGTCTCAGCATCGACAGCTTCGTGCTCCCCTTCTTCGCGTTCTTCGTGATGCCACCGTCTCGTGGCCCACGGTGCTTGTTGCATGGGGCGGGAAAGAACGTCGCGTCATCATTGCGGGGCAAAGAGAGAATGCTGGACTCACATCTCGTGGCGCACCACCTCGTGCACGCCCTCGACGAGAGCAGCGAGTTTGGCGACGTCTAAGGCGGCGGAGTGTTGGACAGAATCCAATGCGAATCAACGAGATCCCACTATCGAGGCTGTTTTACAGGAGGCCTAATCCCCGGAAGAGACAGGCGCTTAGATAGGCGCGCGACGGCACGTGACGGGAGTCTTTCCACGACTCGATTGAGAGTGCCGAAAAGTGTATCGAGGCTCGATATCGGAACCTCACCTGTCCTTTTGCAAGAATTTTCTTCCCACTCCTGGCGCTCGTTATACATCTCTTCCATTCTTTTGCACCCTATTTTCGACTCAAGGACGAAAGTAACACCAATTTGTACATTGAAGGGCTCCTTCTCAGCATCAACGAACCTACCGTGGCTGCTTTGGTAGCCCATAGCAGTCGATTCTTCCAAACTAGGCTCAGTCACCCTCCCAGACCTTAGCCTTTGTTAGGCTAGAGATCTGCTCCCCGTGTGAAGACATCATCAAGCGTCTTCGTGGATGCATGGTCAGAGGGTGGAACGATCCGGAAGCTGAATTTCCGTTCACTTTGCAGACTCAGCTGAACAACGAGAGCTGCGCCGCACTGAACACTCGGTGGGCCATAGGGGCGATTTTTCCCCTGCTCGCCTCACGATGGCGCACGCCACAACTTGAGGGGGAAGCAAGTCCAAGGTCACCTCCGCCCAGCAGCACCTCACTACTGTCTCGGATCAGCATCGCATTCAATCCGCTCAGTCTGAACCCAACCTCCATGATTTAACTGGCATGCATCATCAGCACTCTCGGCTTCCACCTCACCCGTTATAACACAGTGCCAGTCTGAGCCTGGAATTTGATGACCTCGCACTCTGTACCAACTCATGTCCAAGGACGTGCCGATACAGAGACTTTTGTTGCGCTTTCTGGTGCTTTAGGGAGCGATATCGACCTCTCAGCACTCTCTCGTGCAGCTAGTGCAAACGGTTTCACATCTCTCGAGCAACAACCCATCCCACCAGTACGCCTACAAGCTCACTGTCCAGAGGTTCCACTCAAATGCCGTCTGTCTTTGTTGACCAAACCGTGGATCTTTCGCGGTTCCTGAACAAACTTGGCCTCAGATCTGCACATCTGGCAAAGAAATTTGTTCCTCATGCAACGGTACCTCGGCTTAACCAGCCACAGATGTTCAATCCAGCGCTCTCTTCCCGACTGTCGGTCGACCTGTTACCCTCTGAAGTCGTCGACAACTATCATCCGTGCAAGTCACATCAGTCCCATTCCCTCCCATTCCCTTATTGTCAACAGCAGCTACACGGAGGCGTTAATGCGGTTAATTCTAGGGTCCCCGGCCTCACGTGCAAAGACGGATGCCTCAAGAATCACAGCAACACCAGTCTCGTTGACGCTTTTGAAATCGTTCAAGCACGTTCTCTCATCACATAAAAATGTTGTAATATATAATCACTTCTGAGTGTCAGAATTAACGGCGTTGCAAACCTACAAATGATGAAGTCCGCGCGAGTGATCAGAGCAAGCAAGGTTTCAGACGGGGACGGGGACACGTAGTCTTAATTAGGGGCACCCGATTTGTTGTTAACCACGTTTTATTCGCGTCTGTGTTTTGTTGCACTGCTGTATCCGTAACACTCCTAGGCAACAACTCAACCCGGCAGCAGGTGGAAACTGTTCGAAAAGAGAAAGACAACGTGTGCATGAGTACGATGGCGGAAAATTACCGAATATTGTGTAGAAATGACCGTAGACATCAAAGAATATACAGATAATTTTGAAAACATTAGGTGACACCGCGACTGCTGTTAGACATTGCCTTCATATTACCAACAACCAAGCAACCCTGGGAAGTCACGCAGTCATGTTAGAGCAGGCACAGCGCTAGCGTAATCCCTCGGTAGGCGCGCTGATGCTCACGCTATTCTTAGTCACGGTTTCATTTGGTGGACCACCACCACCATCACGCCCATCACGCCCATCAGTACCCCACCATCTCTAAGTCTTGCAAACCCGACCAGCTGGAGGACCTACATCTTGCGCAGAGTGCAAGTTGGCACGGGGACGCAGAAGGACATGTAGCAAGCGGAACGGAGGAAGTAGAGATGGGGCTCCTGGCTGATGCCGAAGGTGCGTCCGAGGGCTTTGGGGATAGTGAGTCGTCGTCGTCAGACGGCGAGAGTGATGGAAAAATGAAGGCGCCACTCACGAGGGAGGACAAGAAGGGGATAGCGCTCTTGATCGTCCTCTGTGCGTCGCTTCCAGCTCACGTTGTTGGCCTGTTGCGCTGACAGCAATGACCCCACAACCCCGTTGCAGACTTGATACAGGGTGTTCCTGTGCGCAATACCTTCGCATCTCTTTATATGAGCAAACCTACTGACCCGCGGCGTCATTATGGATGGTGATGTGCTGTATATGCATAGGTCGGCTTAGCTATGGGTGCGTACACTTCAATTTCTCATCACACAGGCCCACCGCCCTTGCCATGCATGGCCTGAACTGCGCTGATGCCCGTCTACCGTGTTTGTAGAAACATTGCCGTTCCTCCTGCGAGAGCGCCTCTCCTACTCAAAGATTGCCATTTTTTCGTTGGCGAGCTATCCGTACTCGCTCAAACTCCTCTGGTCGCCCTTCGTCGATGCCTGGTTCTTCCCCTCTGTCGGGCGCCGGCGTTCATGGATCATTCCCATGCAGACCGTCTTGGGCTCTATAATGCTGTGGATGTCCTTCCACATCCAAGACTTCCTGGACAATGTTCGTCATCTCCTTATCTATGTGACACCTGCGGGTTCATGCTGGTCCTTACATGTGATGGCGCTCACAGGCAGCAGACCATATCTATAAACTGACGGTTATTTTTACGCTGCTCGTCGTCATTGCGGCCACCCAAGGTGAGTAGTATCGCTGAGCGTTTATTTGTCCTATATTTTGACGCGTCCTTTGTCGCCAGACATTGCCGTAGACGGTGAGTTGTTTGTCCTACAGATTTTCTTACTTCGGTACTCAATGTACCTAGGGTGGTCGCTCACCCTGCTGTCGCGAGAGAACTTAGCTTACTCCTCGACTTGCCAAACGGTCGGTCTAACTACAGGCTGGCTAATGTCTTTCACCGTCTTCCTTGCCCTCAATAGCGAGGCTTTTAGGTAAGCCAGTGTTCTGCAAATCAAGTAGACGGGCGCTGGATTGTAGCTCGACCTAGTGCAAGATGGGGCACGCCTATCTTGACGCTTGGTACATATCTTAGATTCTGGAGTATCATCTGTTTCGGCGTCACGTTGTGGCTAATCATCGTCCAAAGAGAGGTAGGTTTTGCGGTCTCCTAGTTGTCATTGAACGCGTCAGACCAATACCGTTACAGCGCAAGGATGTTCTCTTGGAGGACGAAACTAACGTCAAAAGTGTCTATAAAACTATCTGGCGCATTTCCCGGCTGAAAAGTGACGTATTTCTTTCCACCGTTGGCTTCAGGCGCGATCGTTAATTGCTTTTGCAGGTGTCCAATCCTTCCTCGCGATCTATCTGACCTGCAAGATCGGCTGGGCAGCGCACGACTCCGCGACGTCACTTAAAATGGTGGAAAAGGGCCTCGGGAAAGAAGACTTCGCGGCAGCTGTCCTGTTTGACTTCCCCATCCAGATCTTAGGCGGTTATTTCATCGCACGGTGGTCACGCGGGGACAAGCCGTTGCGTCCTTGGATCTGGGCGGTTTGGCCGCGCCTCTTATTCGCGCTGCTTGCGGCGGTTCTCCTGTGGAAGTTCCCGGAGCCTCCGATAACGACCGGCTTCTTCGTATTTATAGTCGTGTTCCGAAGTTTCGGAGAGATGCCAGGGTAAGTTTGTCTCTCTGCAAAGCGGCCGATGCGATCACGTCTAATTCTGTCCGCAGTACAACGCAATTCGTCTGTAGCGGTGCGTTCCAAGCTAGAATATCCGACCCAGCAATCGGGGGGACATACATCACCGTGTGTACTGCATTTTTTCTGCCTTGTTTTCTATGCCGAAACACACTAGCTTCTTAACACTTTTGCAAATCTTGGATCCACCTGGCCTAGATTCTTTGTTTTACGAGGTACCTTGGAAACGTGCGATGATATACGCGGGGTACTGATGTCTATGTACAATAGCTATAGACTATTTTACCATTGCTAATTGCCAAGTCGGGGACAATAGCACCTCCCTGGGCGCCAGCGGTGCGTCCGTGGAAGCAAGTGCTTCCAAGTTTTGAACAAACACCGTTTCTTTACAGGTGTGGAGTGCGTCTCCGAGCAAGGGAGAGACGTCTGTTCGGCCGCCGGTGGACAATGCATCATGGAACGTGACGGCTACTATACCACGACGATTATTTGTCTCTCACTCGGCCTTTTTTTTATGCTGGCATACATCCTACCTACCGCCAGGAAGCTGCAAGGTAAGCTATCGCAGCAGTGCGACTTCGGTGTGCCTCGCTAATCTCACGCGTTCCCATAGCTTTGCCTTTGGAAAAGTGGCGAATAGCTTAGTGCAGCGTCTGGTCGAGATGCAGTAGAGACATTCACGCTCCGACTTTCCTCGAGCCGGCGATTTGATGGGGAGCCTGAGGATGGCTGTCCGGAAAGCACAGGGATTTAGCTGTGACATCTGTAGGGAGAGTCTCAAAACTATCTGCTCGCATTTTTCTACCTAGATCTAGCAAGTTCTCCCTCAAAATATACCCGTTCTTCGGCACCTGCATGGTAGGACACTGGCAGTCGAGAGTACCATGTATGTCATTGGGCGGCGGGCTGTTCTCGTTGTCTTTTGGTTATTCGATCCTCTTCTACCTCGTCTTGAGTGCTTGCTTCCGGTAAGTGTATGCTGCAGTACTACTTGGCTAACTCCGATATGATGTTATTGCATATGCTACGGATCGTGCGAACTAGCGCAGACCACTTGAAAAGGCTCTTATCCGAGCCAAAGTTGAACCCAACTGGTTTGCCCCGCAACCTGGCGTCAACACTGGAAGACCAAGAGTCCTCAGTAGAGCGACGAATACCCGGCATCGTTCCCAAGCGCGATTAAGAAAGTTCCAAACGAGCGTCGATGTCTGTCAATGTAAGGTGGTGCTCCGAGTCTCGAGAGCATGCGCGTACTAGAAAGGCAACATGTGGGCAAAGACGCTTCTTTTTCACACGAGAACTCACCGTGACCGCGCACCGCAGGAGATTACCGTTCTCACAGGTCCACCACCCCGCGTTCCGCCGCCGTTTCTTGGTCGACCGCGTGCTCTCCTCCTGCGCCTGCATCCTGATCACCTCCTCCGCCCAGCCCTGCCTAAGCTGCGCACGGAGTTCTCGCAAAGCTCGCTCTGCGTCGTCCCCGCCACTCATGTCCAGCAGTGAGGCTCCGTGCTCCTCGGCGTCCAGCACGCGTCTCTTCAGGGCTTCCCAGGCTGCGTCTGATTCTTCCTCGTTCTCAGGCCGCCCTTCTCCCCCCGGCAGAACAGAGGACGGCTTCTCTGCAGCCTGAGCGCCGCCATGTTTCTCTTCTCGCGGATTGGCGCCCATCAGTGCATCTGTATCAACATCATCTCTGGAAGTGGACGGCGTTGCCTGGATACGTTCCCCCGTCGCTGCGGTCTGTATGGGCGTTATCAGACGAAGACGCGCCATGTGGTGGTGGAGCTCGTCATCGTAAGACTGGCCGTCTTCCCCGCGCCGATCTGCACGCACGCTTCTTTTTTTTCGCTGTCGCCGCCGGGCTGCGCCTGGCTCCGAGTGCAGTCTCAGCCTCCTCACCGTCTTCTCAAACCACGCCAATTCGGCCTCCTTGCTCGTGTTGGCCTTTTCTGGACGCGATCTCTGCGCCCCGCTTTTTGAGGCTGCGAGCAGGACGCCCTCCTCAAGAGCACATGGCGCATCTGCTCCGGTGGTCGTACGGTGGTCTGCGTCTGTGTGGCTTTCTGCGCAGATGCACAGAATGCTGCGGGCCCCCGTGCCAAATGTGCGCCAATGTTTGCTGAGGCCAATGGTCTGCGGTGGGGTTCTGGAGGTGCTCGCGCAGCTACCCCCGCCAGGATGTCTTCTTTGTCTCCACGACGAGACAGCCCTATTGAGCATGATGATAAGGTCGAAAACAAAACGGAGGGGGAAGAGGAGTGTGTAAGAGGTCGGGAGGGAAAATTGGAGGAAGAATTAATGCACCTGCCAGTGCAGGGTCTTAATGCATTGCACCAACCAGAGACGCCGACAGATGGTGTGTGACTTAATGAGACGAATGTACAGTAATTTGCGACCGGATCGGCACACATATATCCGCGACGAGTGCTCCGTCTTAGATGCGATCGTGTCTGTGTCGCCTTACTGGTTCCCATGACAGTGTCGCTGTGAAGCAGGGGAGGCGCACGTAGTGCTATCAAAACCCGCAGCGTAATCAAAACCCGCAGCATATAGTGCCAGATATGGTTGCTGATTGGCTCCCAAAATGTACCGTAGGCCGATTGGGGAATACTTGTAGCTAGCCATGTCCCGTACGACAGGCGGTTCCCATCGCATCCCATACGAAAACTTGTGTCCGTGAGGTCATGATTGAGGCGAGATCAAGAGACTGTTTCTAATAAAAGATTCTAATAAAAGAAACCTGTTGTAACACTGCCTCACTCATGCTGGTTTGTTTTTAAACAATACACTGCTCTGTAAATAGTCCGGCACTGATCTTCCCTGTGGTCTATCACACGATCTGACAGTCTAAGTGGGACAAATGCGATCAGCTATGCGACGGATGGTCAATTCTCTGCGGCCTGGGGCGGAAAATGTTAACGTTATTTTTCCAAAAAAACAAATTAAAATCCTCAAAAACAAATGTTTGAATTATCATTAAATAAGCTCAAGTTATTACATTGATTATTTTTTGGCATGATATCATGTAGCTCCGAAAATATCTTTGTTATTAAACGACTCAATTTTTTTTATCTAAGGTTTTCTTTTGAAAAATAAATTTCCAATAAATGGTTAGAAGGCACTAGTATCACGTGCTCATCAAACGAAATGAGCAAAAAGATGGTTCAATCCGGGATCGAACCGGAGACCTTCTGTGTGTAAGACAGAAATCATAACCACTAGACCATTGAACCCTAATCAGTTATAATTTTCTATGGGCACACAACCCAGGCCGAGTCTGATAGCACTCACCTCTGGCTGAACCGCAACCTCTTCTCCACCATCCCATGCCCATCCCCTTTTCCTCGCAGAAATCAAGTCCAGCGTCCTCCCCGCCCCCCTATGCGCCGCCGCTGCGATCTTTGGTCTCTGGCCTCCTCGCGCTCTATGCACTCTACACCATCTACAATCTCGTGCTCGCTCGCCCGCCAAACCTCTTCACCTCCCTACAACTCTCCCTCAACGCTCCGCAAGCTGTGATCCACGCCGCGCTCCTGAGGAACACCTCGAGCAGCGACGACGCTCTCCCATCGGCGCTCGAGAAGCTGCTCGCTCGTCTCGCCTCCCCCGACGCCCGAATGATGCTCGTCCGGTAACGCGTCTCCCCTCCCGTTCCATTCGCCCACGCCCACGCCCCCACTCTGCAGCTTCGGCCAGCGCGCAATGCAGACATGCGCGCACTGCACGACCCAAGCTGACTACGCGCTCCACGCGCTCCCGCCCGCGCTACTCTCCTACACGCTCGCAGCGGTCGTGCTCGGCGTTACGACGGCGCGTGGGACAGCGCGTGAATCGCGACGCGCAGTTGGGCTAATCGCGCTTGTCGTCGGCGCGCTCGCAGAGGCTTATTGGGCGTACACAGTTCCCATCTCGATCCCACGTCGATCGGCCCCCCGGTCCAATCCCGACGAAATCATAATGGTACGCATATACCCTCCCTCTGTGCTAATTTACATATTGATACAGCGTTGTGGACAGTGGCATGATACGCTCTGGTCCCTTCGCCATGCGCTCTTCCTCGCGCTGCCGCTAACACTACATCTCCTTCCTGCCCGCCTACGCCTCCACCGCTCCGGCACACGTTGCAGCACACCGCGCACGCCGCCGACGAACTTCTCGCTCGCACGCACCTCTTGAGACTCGGGTCGGCGGGCGTACAGCGCGTACCGGAGCTCCGTGAACGCGCGGCTGTGTTCTGGACACGCGAACAAGGCGTCGGCGAAGCTGTGCGACAGGACGCGGGCGTGCGCGCCGCGGCTGAGCGTGCGGGGTTCGGCCTCTCGGCAGGTGTTGGTGATGATGGTATGTCAGCGCCGAGTGAGGACGGGTCGCAGGGCGAGGGGGCGCTGCATAAGGCTGCGCGTGAGGCTGTCAAAGCGCTCAAGGAAGCAGGGTCGCGGCCTCCTTTGTAACGCTCTGAGATTTTTTGTTGGCGGCAGTGCTAGTTGCGCATAAATTGAACGCGTTTGTGTATATAGATGGAGAAAACCTGTCGTGCAAATGCAAATGCTAATCGACTAACTCAACACTCGGTACAAAAACATGAATGAGCATGCGGGGGAGGGGTATATAATTGTCCGTCATTGTATGCCGTAGGTGGGATTTATGGTGCTGGCGTGTCATCATTATCCCTCCCCACACCGCCTTCGTCTATGCCCTCACTCTCGTACTTGATCTCCGCCTCGAGCGCCTCCTGCCCCGCTTGCGTAAGTGCCGGCACACCGCTCTCGATATCCTTCTCAAAATACCTTGGCACGAACCTGCCCATCCACACCGTTAAAAAACTCGTAAGTAGGAAAGAGATAAAAAGCCACCCACTCGACGCCGCGTCGCTTCCGTTCGGCCGCCTCGTCCCGCTGGCGCTGCTCGATGACATGCTTTGCGCGCGTTGCCTCGCCGAACTCTTTGCTCAGCAACTTGCTAGTCACGCTCTCCCACAACCGCCGGCTTTCGTTTGGCAGCTGCCGCGAGATGGGCCGTACGGTCTTTGGCACGGGCTGCAGCGGTGTGAGGTCGACCAGTGTCGTCCACTCTGTCGTCGTTGGCTTGCCCTTGGCATCGGACGACGGTGTGGATCTGCCAGATCCATCAGATGCTGGACGCCAGCGCACGAGGTTGCGCCAGCAACCCTCAAAGTACGCCACGACACGGGCAGCGGGAACGTGCTTCACTTTCGTCCATTCTTCGTGCTCGTGCTCAGATGGGTTATAACGGTGTACGACGCCCTCGATCAGATAGTGCGGCTTGCCAAGCCAACTCTACAAACGTACCCCATGTTTCAACCCCATCAGTAGTTCGGGCGTTAGTGGGTAAACACACATACCTCTTCCTTGTACTCGATGATCGCGCGGAGCCACTCGCCGTCGCCGACGCCAGGCCCACCCGAGCACGTCACAATGGTGCTCTCGTGCACAGTGGCGTAGAAGCTGCCACGTAGAAGACCATTGACGTGCGCGACAGGGTGCGTGATTTGGTAGCGCTCGCCCACGCCAGGCCCGCCATCCAGGGCGAGGAACAGGCCCTTGTTCATCGTGCCCGAGAAAATGCGCACGCTGGCTGATGGAAGGACGCGCACGGATATCTGGTCGATGCCGGAGAGCGTAATGTGGCGCGCGGGGCATGCAGCAACATAAGCGCTGATCGGCGGGTGGTGCGAGATCTGTTCCGTCAGATACGCAATGCGCACGCCGCCACCGCCGCCACCGCCAGACAAGGACGTTGGCGGGGAGGACGTCGAGGCGGCGGCGGAGCCAGACCCGGACCCGGACTCGCCGGTTTGTGTTGAGGCGAGAGAGAGGTCCGAGAGCTGCGCCGAGAGGTTCGACTCGACGACGGTTGACGCAGGCCGGCCTACGGTGGGCGAGGACCAGCCCTTCATGGAGAGCAGGCTGCCAAATGTGCTGACGCGTCCGGTTTTGGCTGTGCACTTAGCGCCTTTGATGCTTCCCGTGTCAGAGTGGGTGTGCTGTGTCTTCAGGGGCGCATCAATGAAGGTGGTTATGATTGGCGAGCGATCGTCGGGGTCATACGAGACGGGCGCCACGTCCCAGTGCATGCGAAAATTTTCGCCGAGGACGGAATTGTAAGGCTTGCAAGGCTTGCTGCGCTGCAAGCCGAGAGCTCAACGAAAGAAAAAGGAAAATTCAAATAGAAGGAGGTTAACGTACGACATGTCGGATATCTTTGGAAAAGGTAAAGCGGAGCACGGCCAGCATGCGCTCGAGTGGGTCCTCATGGTCATTAATCCTGTCCCCCACTGAGCATAAAGAGACTGGCAATGGAGGGATACGAACGTAGCAAACAGATCAGGTCGGTCGAGGTAATGCCAGTATTCAAGGTTGGGTATGGGCTCCAGCAAGGAAGCGGGGAGTGAGAGACGCCTGGAAAAAGATAAAATGATTGAACGTTGGTCGGATCCGAGAGATGGTTTGGGGCGCACATGGCGGCGAGATCTTTAACACCAAAGGAACGCTTGACGAGCTGGACTATCATCCTGAGCTTGCCACCCTCGCCAGTGTCTTCTGGGACGTCGATGCTGAGGGCTGCTGCCTGTGTGTCCGTGTCTTCTGGTGCGATGCTGGGGTGGCCATCCTGTGTGGCAAGGACGTTATCCCCCTCCATTGTTGAAGAGAGGGTGGGAGTGCGAGCGCAAAGGGTGATATTTCCACTTGAGGCTCCGAGTCTTGGTATGATCACGTAACATAACTAATGACATGACTAAAAATAATACAATCAACTACGAGAACAACTTGTTCACAGATGTGTTCGCTTCCTGGTTCTTCTTCAGCACCTGTACCACGCTGAGCATTCATCATACACTCGGACAACAACACGGGCACAAACCTTAGCCACAGCAAACTCAAAGTCTTCTTGCGTGACGTGTTGCCTTCGCTCACGCAGCGCGTACATACCTATCGGGACGGGAAATCACCCGCGCGAGATTAATCACCGGGCGATAAGCATCTCATAGAGGGGGGAACGAACCAGCTTCTGTGCAGATACCTCGCACTTCAGCGCCCGAACACTGGCCCATCTTCTCTGCAAGCGCCCGAAGGTTGATACCGCGCTGAAGGGACATCTACAGATATGGGGTATCGTAAGTATACCCAATGGTCCAGCCTTCAGGCACGAACCTTGCGAGAATGGATCCGGAGAATTGCCACACGCGCCTCGGGACCCGGTGGAGGAAATTCGATCTTGCGGTCGATACGCCCAGGTCGGAGAAGGGCGGAGTCGAGGATATCTGTGTGGGTAAATGTGAGCGCAAGTCCAAAGATACACCTGACCGATGCCCACCTATGCGATTGGTTGCCATAATGACCTTGATGTTTTTTGTCGACTCAAATCCATCCAACTGATTCAGCAGTTCCAGCATCGTCCGTTGCACCTCCGAGTCTCCTCCACCAGACCCGCTCTCGCCTCGCGAGCTCCCGATGGAGTCGATTTCGTCCATAAAGATGATGCTCGGCGCATGCTCCCGCGCCATCACGAACAGCTCGCGCACCATCCGCGAGCCCTCTCCAATGTACTTCTGCACCAGCTCGGAGCCCGATACACGAATGAACTTGCAGTCCGTGTGGTGCGCCACCGCCCGCGCAAGCAACGTCTTCCCCGTTCCTGGTGGCCCGTAGAGCAGAACGCCCTTGGGCTGCGCAATCCCAAGCGCCTCGAACAACTCTGGGTGTTTCACGGGTAGCTCGATGACCTCCTTGATCTCCTTTATCTGCTTGTCGAGCCCGCCGACCATTTCATAGGTGCTATCTGGGACTTTCTCTACCATCATCAGCGAGACGAGCGGGTCGACCTTGTTCGGCAGGATTTTGTGGAGCGTATACGAATCCGACCGCAGAGCCACGCGCACTGTCGGCTTTAGCGTTCCAATGTCAATGTCTGCCGCGACGTCGACGACTGCCGGTCATGCATTAATGAGCCCTACCCGTCGCATAGGTTAAAAATTACGCACTGTACTTTCCCTCCGGCTGCACCTTCACCAACACTTTATTCTTTCCCATTACCTTCACCACCTCTCCGACGTAGCTCCCGGGCTCATGTAGTAATTGTAGCTCCTCCCTTAATAGACGCACTGTATAAAATATCACAGTTCGAGTGGAGCATAGGTGCTAGAGCTGGGTCACTCACCACGTGCGTTCAATGCATTCCGTTGCGCCTCTAACCGACGGAGATTCTGCGTCTTTTGGTTAATGAGAAGCTCTGCGGCCTCTATTTTCGCCTGATAGTATGACTTTATGCCACCTGCGGGCGTCGGTGTTTGTACAAGTACGGGCATGATTGAAGTGATTTCGCCAGTGCCAGTGCTCAACTCGACGCGTACGCACAATCGTGACAGCCCATGTTGTGACACAGAAATCGTTACGTTCTGTGACGCGTGTCACTGGATCGTGTCACAATTTGCTGATCTCCCCCCGATTCTCCATCTCAGCATCAGCTCAATTTAAACTTTTACCAATGCGCGCTCTCTCCAATTGCGACTGACCATGCGGCTGGTCTACACAACCATTCGCTCTGCAAATTTTATTGAGCCATCGTGGATGCTATAGAGACTAGAGTTCATCACTTAATTTGGAAGGTCCGTCCGTCCGACGTCAAGCAGTGCAATGCCAACACCCCGGAGCAAGGAGCAAACGTGTGTCGATTATAAGGACCGCGTATAAACGAAGGGTCCAGAACCGTCACCTATCTTGATAGCGAAATCGACAGATATGACACAGATACGCACGAGGATGCGCGATGGTGGATGCAACAACACGACTCCGGGTTTCCACCCTCCGAGTCTCCACCACCCCACACTTTTTTTGTGCCCCGACCGGGAAGAAGGGTCATCCGAGTGCCAGATAGATGGCAACCCCAAGTTCACGCTAACCAGCGATGGCATCTGCCTTTTAGACTTCTCCTGATGAGGCTCCAGGCCTTGAGGCAAGCCACACCGGAAAAAAAAAATTACAGTCGCATACCCGAATTAGAAAGCAACGGGGCAACGGCCCATTCTGATGGACAGAGTCATACCTGCCAAGCGTGATTGTTTTTTTCTCCGATAAAGCCATCTCCGTAATCTACTTCCGCTCATTCTCGCAAAACAGATTAGCCAAACCGCAATCGGGCGTCTCTTGCCCTATATGGTCTCTGCAGCAGGTTCTCTTGAACGCCCACACCGATCAGCACCCTCGCGTCGGGTTTTGGGGTGCAGGGTAGAATGTCTACCGAGAAGCTTGGGTAGCGCCAAACTTCTCCACGAGGCATTGGGTATCTCTGTGAGAGAGTTAGATAGCACGATTACAGATACATGAATGATGGGCGGAGACCCTAAGTGGCCATATTAGAATAACGAAGACATATCGTGAGTATGCATAGCGAAATATTATAGCAAGAATGAAAAACAAATCAATCCTAGCTGATTACCCGTACTGTTCAAAGCCAGTGCCCCAGATCGTGTGTGGTTCATGGTACATGCATTTAAATTTTTGGGGGGAATCCCGATAGTCCACGTTGCATTTACATACCGTATTTCCGTTTTATCGCGGCCCATCCCGGCGAAGCTGCACGCACGACTTCGACAAAACGGTCCATGTCGTGCTCGGGGATACGATTAATATCGATGCTATTCCAGTATCGCGACATGACAAAGACGATGTCATGTGCATCGCGTTCTGAACCTCGACTATCATAGGCGGAACAAAGTGTATTAGGCGGCGTCGGTCGACATAAAACGGGACGAGAAGCTCACATCATCCACGAGTTCAATTTCGCCCGGACGAATTCGGAGGTGGTCAGGAACGGCACTCGACTGACCAGCGCCACTGTGAGCGCATCGAGGCGGCGTGGGCCGGTCTCGCCAGCTGCCAGAATTTCGATCTAACGGCGATGACAACGGCGAGGAGGTCAGCGTGGCTAAGGACAGCAGAGGGAAACTAAAGGGGGGTACCTCTACTGGAGGAATGCAGCGTTGGTATTTAACGTGAAGTCTACGGTCAATCAAGGTCAGCGAGATCGTCGCGCGACCAGAGACGGAATGGGATTAGAGTAGCATACCGGTTACTCCAGGGAGAAGGTGTGATAGAGAGATCCGCGTTGCCAGTCAGGGCCTGCCTGACACGACGAAATGGATGTGCGGCGCCGCCTTCGACGATGCAAAAAATCTCCTACGAAATGCGGGGGCGGAGTGAGGGGAGGAAGCGATAAAATAGCCTGCTCTCTTACGTCGGCTTGTGGGCTGTTGGTCAGCACGGCGACGAAGATGCTTCCGTGGAAACCGTGGGGTACGCCGTTTGCACGAAGTACGGTCGAGAGTGCAGTGGCAGCTTCCAGGAGTCGATGCGTCTCAGGCATTGCGGGGAAAAAGAGTGAGCTAGTCTCCAGCTTCCAGTCATGATATGGATATGGGCAAAAGAAGGTGTGCGTGGAGACGCCGACTGTAAGGAGAAGCCGGTCACGGATGTATGGCCGTTAACGGGTGTTCTTCCCGGACGGTACACGTATGATGTTGGTTCGCCTCATTGGACAGTCACATGTTCAATATGCACCGAGTTGAAAGGTTAATCGTGCCTGGCTTGCTGCCTGTCACATGACCGCATTAGGCCATCTACCCGCGACCCGCCCGTGTAACCCGTGTACCGTCTCCCTCCTTGTCCTTTGCCCCCCTGCACATGGGTCTCGTCTCGCGATGTATATGCAATAGACCTCCCTTCATAAAACAAGCATCGCGGTCTGTGTATGGCTGCTGCGCCCCTCCCATTCGATCGAACTCGTCTGTCTCAATCTCAACATGGCGTCATGCTGCGCTGTCCCAACGTTTCCGTCCGTCGCCCATCGCCGCATCTCATACCCATCTCACCGTCCGCGCGGCTTCCTGGGCAACAAAGTTTAATCTTAGACGTTCTGGCTCCTCCAGTGACTCGGACGCACACGAGGAAGCAGCCAAGGTTGCCGTGCTAGAGGCGATCAAAGGCCGCCAACAGACCGACCTCATGTTGCGCTGTGAGTCAGCATCACCACATTTCTATCTCCCAGAAGGCAGTTCGATTTATCTCCACATAGGTACCGTTCTTGATGCAGAGGGTACGCGAAACATCATTCGATCACTTTCTCATCATCATCCATCTCGGGTGTCGTGCCAATCATGTGTAGTCTCTGGCTTGCTTCAGACGGCGCCTCGCATTGATGACGACCCACCTGGCGTTTTTTTACGCACCACCGACAACACGCCCCCACTCTTCTAGACCGACGTTAATTCGTCTATGTCTGAAATATCCCCGGGCCACCTTTTCGCCTTGTTCTCATCATCGTAGCTTACGTGCTTGGCTTCGTCAGGAAACGTAAAGACCATCTCAGGTCAATTCAAGAGGTCAAATTTGTGTGCGGAACACCGTCTGAACGTAAGCATTCGTAACCCCCACATGCATGCGTTAACCCAGGTGACCTTGAGCGTCTCATCAGCCACGAGATCTACGCAAGATCGACTCCAGGATTCCGAACCTCATTCCCACAATTCTCCCACGGCGAGAAGCTATCCTTGTGCGTTTCGTTTTTTTCTGCACCGTTACTTCGTTGTTGTCTGATGATCGTACACCGATTGTGTGTCAGGTGAACGTGTTGCATATCCGAGCACTTGTCAAAGCTGATGCCGTGGTTTTGTTCGACACGTACGGTTCTACGGACTCTCGGTTGCATTCCGTCTTCCTTTACCATCTAGAAGTTCGTTTTCTTTCCGTTCTCCGTTAATGTCGTTGCATTATTAACTTGTTTCACTTACAGCACAATCTTAAGACGAGGAGTTGCGGCCTGCCATACGAATTTCGGCAAGTGGCTGCTATCACAAGCCCACATGACCTTCCACCGACCTAAGGTCCTTGAATTTTTTTAGGGCCCTGGAATCCATCTTCATCTCCGTTGTGAGCGCTCTCGAGGCAGAGATGGTTTTCATCCGCAATCTGGTTGGCGGGTTACTCGCTGAGCTCGAAGACGACATCAATCACGACAAGTTTAAACGCCTGTTGCACTATTCTCGACGGCTGACAAGCTTCCAGAATCGGGTGAAATTAGTACGCACCCTTTCTACACGCGTTCCCGGCCCCCCCACAGACGAGCGCTGCCATTAATGACCACTCAAACAGGTTCAGGCGGCGTTTGAGGAAGTTTTGGAGCAGGGTGAGTTAGTTGTGCTGCGATCCCCATTTAGACCACGAGATCATCGATTTCTTGCCGGTTTCAATTAGACGAGGATCTAGCAGCGATGTATTTGACCGATAGAAAGAACGGTGTCCCTCGCCAACTCAGTGATCATGAAGAACTAGAACTCCTTTTAGAAACCTTCTCGAAGCAGGTTGAGGAGATGGTGAACGAGGCTGAGAACATCCACGTCCGTGATCGCCTTTCGCCTAAGGTGGCACGCCTTCCCTGACACATGGCAATAGGGAAACGTCCAGTCGACACAAGAGATCGTTGAGCTTATTCTAGACTCTAATCGGAATGCATTGCTGGCACTTGATCTCAAGGTAACAAATCTCGCTTCTTTCCCTGCGTTTTCTGATGAATGCATCCCTTCATATAAGGTCTCTATCGCTACAATGGGCATCGGGATGGGAGCTCTCATTGCAGGGCTATTCGGAATGAATGCGAGTTCTGATTTTTCTGCCTCTTCCACCCTCTTCTTACAGTTCTGGCTTTAGCTTACAAGCCACATGGAAGAACTCCCGTTCGCCTTTGCGGGGATGTCTGTTGCTTCCGCTTTCATCGCGCTTCTCGTTGCGTGGACGGGACTCCGAAGGCGCGTTCTTACTCCCGCTAACCCTGGATTTTGGCCCACTGATGCGGTGTATAATTTCCAGACTAGCAAAGATCCAGAAGGTTGGTCTCTCGGCGTCCAGTAACAGGAAAGTAAAAGGCTGGCTTCCGCTTTCCTTGCGCCAACGGCGCGCGGATATCTAGCCCTGTGCCCAGTACAGTATAATTTCGCACCCACGGTTACGTCTTAGGCCTATGCTAATTTAGACCCACATCCCATTAACATCTGTATGACTAGGCATTACTTATATATCTAGATAGATTCGACATGCTCACGCCAAACACAGTATAGTACGTTTGCCACAACTCCTGCCAGTAGACACGACGATTGTACGGTGCCAGCCAGACCCGGCGATACCTTTCTCCAGGAGCATGCTGATGCCAGGGCTAAAGATGAAGCGGCATCGCTGTATAAGGACGTCTCCACCAACTCCGCTGCGGTGATCTTCACAGCCCAATAATATGGAGCCACGCAATGGGGTACCCTAGAAAAAACCTAGAAAAGGTGACGAGAAACAGAACCGCATATGACCAGCTTAGGCTGCAGCTGGACTTCCGTGGGTGTGGGGTATCACCCGCAAGCCGAGCGCCCGTAGATCGCGCCCGCTATTCC
Organism: Lactarius quietus; assembly: GCA_015025155.1. Classification (NCBI taxonomy): domain Eukaryota; kingdom Fungi; phylum Basidiomycota; class Agaricomycetes; order Russulales; family Russulaceae; genus Lactarius; species Lactarius quietus. Next base: position 17,318 of record WITN01000080.1, on the reverse strand, counting down.
GCACACAGTAACGTACAGTAATACCAGAGCGGCTTAAGGGAACGCTTATCCCGGCGTGGCACATGTAAAGGGCCCCTGTCAATTTTCACCTGTACGGAAGGGGGGATATAGGTACTGTGATCCGATCCGACCTTACTGCCAGTGGATCCCGAAGCACAACTTCGCAGGTGCAGACGGCGGAAGAGTTCGGATTTCGGGTGCGGGGTGCGGGGTCAGGCGTGCGGGCGTCCGCCCGGCTCTAGCCGGAATTCATAAAATGCATCCGAGAACGACACCCGACACCCGAGTTCCGTCGCTCCGAAGCGGGAAGTCGATTTCCCTCGTAACTTACCGCCGGGAACGGCTCCTGGTGGGTAGACGTTGCTAGGAAGTAATTTGGTTAGCTGCGTTTTTCTTTTGTTTTGAGTTTTAAGATGAGGTTCCACGAAAAGAGGGCCCAGAACGTGTAGCGGGACGAACTAAATGGTAAAGATCGCCGCGAATGGACCCCTCCGCTACCAAAGCAAAGATATCTAAGACGGGGGTAATGACGAGCCCTGCATTTGCCAAAGTAGCATCTTTCCCCCCACCACTTCTCTGCCATGAGGACTCTCGCGCGCTTTACACACTCTTGACTGCGCGTCAAGTAGGCTTCTGTTGTCACGACGATTACCAATCGAGGCCTCTGGCGAATCGTAGATGTACGGTATCCAAGGGAGGAATTACCCCAGGCTTATTGTTTCTGGGGAACTTGATTTTGCGGCGAATCGTCCGTGGGGAGGTTCGGATCAACACAGGGATTTATTACTACGGCGAGAGATGAGCGATGAACGTCGCTTAGCGGTGGACGTGATATCCTTACCACCGCTCCTGTCGGCCTTGAAGACAGAACAAATAGCCAGGAGCAGCATACCAGCTGTCGAGCTATTTTCCCCCACCAGGTTCCCGCGTTGCGCCCTTGGACATAACTAGTCAGGGCGATGGTCAGGGCGTTGTTATTATTGGTGTAAACATTTACGCTATCGTTCGGCCGGCAGCGAGCCGATTCGGTTGCCGATGTGGCTGAAGCGCACAGACGACTTGGCAGACCCTTGGGTGAGCCTGAAACCACCTGACAAGGTCGTCCTCGTCAGTCTCACCTCGTTCCATCCGACTTGGAGTACCGACGGGCGGGATTGGTTTCGAACACCCACCATCCCCGTTCTCCCTTCGACGCGGCCACCCCCAGAGGTTGAGCGTCTAGTCAGACAGTTCGCTTGCCCATTACAGGTGCTCCAGTTTACAAGGTGCCTCGTTTTTTTTTCTTTCGCACGTCTGTCTCACGTTGGCCCCCCTCATATCTCTAGGACGTTATCGGAGTGGAGTAGCTCTCTCTTCTCCTTGAACTGTGAGCTTTCCTCCTCCCTAGAGTCCCCGACTCTCAACCCCCCAGAGTCGGGTCTATCGGAACTGCGGGTATTTTTGGCCGCGTGGCTGATCCACATCAATCTTCCCTTCTACGCAGTTTTATTGGGATCGCCCCTGTCAGACGAATTGGTCACTCTCTCTCATCCTCTACCTCCACCATGAGTGTAGTTGGGTCCATTCTCAGCACCCCTACCACCGCCACGCCGGCATCGAGCACGGTGCCAGCGAGCAGCTCGGCCTCTGCAAGTGCAACCCCGACTTTACAGTTCGTAGGCCTAGGCGAAATGTTTACGTGTGGAATCAGTCCAATCCGATGGGCATACACGGGTCCTTCAGCTTCGATGTCTCTCAACATTACGAACATAAACGTCTCCCAGCAGGCCCCGTTGAGCTCCTCCACAAGCTCCTCCACAAGCTCCTCCTCGGTTACAGTAACCTCGACCTCGAATGGAACTACTTCGACCCCTACTTCTGTCGCACAGCGGGATTTCAAGCGTCAGTACTCGGGATATGGGGGCTCCTATCTCCCCAATATTAATGAACAACTTGCAAACCAGTTGGATCCTACCACAAACAACTACACATGGTCCGGTGTCAACGTCCCCCAGGGTTGGTACCAGTTAGAGGCCACCGTCCAAGGCGTTCTCCAAACCTCCTCGTCATCATTCTTCGTTCTGAACGGCACGAACGTCGCTTGCATCCCTCAATTTGCCGTTTCCTCTGCGACTTCTCTGGTCCCCGTTTCCACGAGCCCTGCATCCTCCCAATCTGCAGTCGTCGCAGCCTCCTCGGGACATGCGCATGCGGGTGCTATTGCAGGTGGCGTCATTGGCGGAATCGCCTTTTTCGCCGCGGCCCTGGTCGCCTTCCTTTTTTGGTTCTTACGTCGGCGCTCCCGCGGTGCAGAGAACAAACACCGTCGGTCGTGGTCTGCGATGGCTCTCAAGAGACCCCGTCGGGCAAATGAGGGGAGACTTTCGACCCGTAAGGACCTTCATCATTCTGGTTTGCCGATCCTCGAAGCAGACCAAACGTTCATCGGTTCAGATGAAGAACTTAGCACGGTTGGGCACGAAAAGGCGATCTCTTCTATTCCGCCCCCGATCTTGCCTTATGATCCCTCTCATCCGCAAGCCAACCGCTCGTCTACCCTGACGACTGGTAGTCAGAGTCGTGTAATGTCCAATCCACCCCCATCGTATCTGCCGCACGTCGGAGACGTACCTGTTCAGTCGCGCCCGCCGACGGCTGGCGAACGCCCGCAGACGGCCGGTAGCCGTCGCAAGCCCGCGCCTCGTTACGAGGAAGCGGGTGGCACCATGCTTGGGGATAATGGCGGGAACTCGTCGAGCACGACTCTAGATTCAATTCATGGTAATGGTAGCCGCCAAAGTCACGGCAACGTCAACGTGAATTCCGATGCCCACGCCCTGCAGCACCAGTCCAGCTTTGGCGCCATGCGTCCGATGCATGTGATGATGCCAGACCCTCCACCCCCGGCCCGTACTTAGGCATGCTGTGGCACCACCGTATGTACGTTTCATCCCGTGAGCCCACACCCGGCGCTGATCATGTCACGCTTTGTTTGATGTGTTTGCGCAGTCTGCTGGCTGGGCTGGTGTCAGTCATCCCACCCCCGTCCCTCCGCTTTAATCCGGTTTGTCTTAGACCTACGCCACACCTCCATGCTCCACCACTCCACAGCGCCGTAACGTACCATGCGTACTCCCTCCACTTCCTTTCGTGCGTTCGGACGTGATTTTTCTTTTTTTGGGAGAGACAAAACGGGGACGCTGTTTTTGGTTTTTCCTTTTCCACTTTATGTTTCCTGAACTGTATGCCTACTCTTGCTGTTGCTTCATTTTCAACCTCCACCGTTGCTGGCCGGATAGTTGCTGGCTGGATACATACAACCTTTATGTTCCCTTAAGTTTCCTTGTCAAGAGACTCACGCTCGACGAAGCCCGAACTCAACTCAACTCGTCGAATTATGATTCAATATTATCGCCCACGTTGCACGTGGATTTGGATCTTACAGGTTCTTTGAAATTGAATCTAACGCACGCCGTCTGGTGGCGCTGAATGATGGACAGTAGGAACATTGAGGTACTGTATGCTTGCCACACAATCCGAGATGTTGGCGGTGTCGATGTGATGTGCGTTATTAGAGAGCGATGACGACATTCAGCTAGTCAACCCAAGTCACTGGCCCTGTGCTTGCGTGGCACTTGTGAGACGCTGCTGTAAGTGCCGTAAGCGACCAAACGGCAGCCTCTACCTGATCGCTGGGCTGTGGGGCTGTCATTTAGCTGGACACGCTGAAACGGCGCCGACACCTGATGAACCTCTACGCTTGCGTGACTTTGAAACTCGAGAGTTGCGGTCGACTTCTAGTACCGGCCATCAGAATGTATTCTTCCTACACCGTGCATCACCGCAAAACGCCCAGTGGTCTTGGAGATCTTGTGTTTTGAGAGCACGCGTTCTGTGTGTACATTCTTTCAAATCAGAAAAACGTTCACTCATGCTTCTATGTGGCACTTGCATCGTGGGTATCCGCAGAGTCCACCATACTGTCGTATGACTCGTATCCTCCACGGGTGAACTAATTGAACAGGGCTCGAGGGTATAGTGAGTCAAAGTCATTTCTGCCTTAGCGTCAGAACCTACAAGGATCGCCCACAGGAATATATTCTCTTTGCACGTTGGGTGTCGCGCAAGGTCACGGTAAGCACTTATGCTCACGAGGTTCTGTGTATGCACGATCGGGTCCAATGCCCTAGGAGTGCAAAACTGTAACATTTAAGCGATTTTTTTGTTGCGCGCTCGTTCGGTTTTCCATCGCACATCGGGCCACATTTCGGGTCCTCGAGCCGACCGCCAGCCTCCTGGTCGTGGCCTGCATAGACGCGCACGATATGGTGAAACTCGCCGAATAATACAACTCGCACAAGTCCGGAGATCAATGTTCGATTGGTCGCGCGGCGAAGGGCCAAGAGGTTGCTCGGGAGACAGACGGTAAGTCGCCCCGGTCACGCCGTCTGCATACACAAGTGGAACGAATTTTTGCTCGAGTTTCGGCGTTGTCTTCCGGACAGAGGAGGCATTTCTGTCGATTGATTGAATTGTGAGATCGGCTTTATCGACGGGAGGCCAAGACCCCACAAGTGCGTCTTTTTGCAGTGGTCATCTTCACGGATATCGCTTTCCGCTCTATCTAGCGACTCGCTTGAAGTAAGCACCGGACTCGTCCAAGGGATTGTCTTGATGTATAAACCATTAGCTCCATTGCCATTGATAACATTGATTGCTACTAGTAGTACTATGCCCAGGTTCGTGGATCCGAGTCCTATGGAACCCTCAATGTCCTTGAGGTGTAAACCCGTTCCTGTTTTGCGAGTGATGTGTGAACCAAATCCGTATGCTACAGTATCTGCGCGTCTATCGCCACTGCCGTCTTAGGAAGTCTGGGCCTGTCTGGTCATGAAGCGGTGAACAACCACCAGCGCAACCTCTGCCCCGTGTTCCCAACCCTTTCCGCCCCGTCAACCTCTCATTAACTTGATCGTTTCCTCCACATTTTCCGCTCTTGCCATGTCCCAGACATCAAACACAGCGGCAGCTTCAAGTTCCTCACACTTCCCAGCCATCTTTCAAGCTGCCCTGAAATCCTATCAAAAGCAGACGAAGAAAGACCTCCTCGTACATCCGCTTGCTTCCCAGTTGCAAGTTTGCGACTCCACTACTGCCATCCTTGCTATCCTCCAAGATCAAGTGCGAGAATTCGACAAATCCCGCAGTGGCGATGAGAGGTTGACGAAGTGGTTGGGCCCAACTGTCAACGTTCTCAGCGCATTTTCCGGCGCTGTTTCTGGGGGTGTCAGTCTGGTAAGTCTTCACTTTTGCACCTATGTAAGCCTTGACCGTTCCTCTGATATAATTTGTAGGTGTTTTCGCCAGCAAGCGTTATATTCACAGGCATCGGCGTCTTCATTTCAGCGAGTATCCTCTTTAATTCTTTAGGCAGATAGTTCTCACGTTGGAGGTCTTATAGGCTGCCCAGAGTGTTGCAGCGAGCAAAGATGTTCTTGCAGAGCTCTTCGAACGCATCGGCTGCTTTTTTACACGGCTTGAAACCTATACGAAGGTGGCGCCGACTACGGCAATGACAGACATCATCACGCAAATAATGGTAGAAGTTCTTAGGATCTTTGGGATCGCGACAAAAGAGTTAAAACGAGGATCAACAAGTGAGTTTGTCGTTGGTTGTCTATGAATGATCATTGAAGTACGCACAGAAAAGTTCATGCGGAAATTGGCGGGATTGACTGATCTGGAGGATGCGCTGAAGAAGCTGGACAGATTGACGCAAGAGGAGGCTCGGATGGCGCTTGCGGAGGTGCTGAGGATTACGCACATCGTCCGCGACGAAGTGAGGGTGGTTGATAGTAAAGTGGAGAACGTGGAAGACAAAGTCGAGGACATTGGTGACAAGGTGCAAGTGGCCATTGACGGTACATGAACCCCGTCTGTTCAGTTTCTAAAACATTCTAAGATCTATACTTTCAGACACCAGGCAAGCGACAGAAGCGGCGAAGGAAACAAAATCGATTCTTCAACAGGCGGCAACAGACATAGATGAAATCAAGTGTTCGTGACTTCGTGACTCCGTCGCTCGCTGCTCGTGCTTAAACTTACTCACAGGGAACCAGTTGAAACAGCTCCTGCAAGCCTGGCTTTCTCCCGCCGATCCATCCACAAATCACAACATTGCACAAAAGGCTCAACACGAGGGAACAGCGGTGTGGCTCTTTCAAGGCAGGATCGTCATCGAATGGAGGTCTATTGGCTCTCTCTTGTGGATCCACGGGAAACGTGCGTTCTGCTGGCATTCCTTTTCTGGCAAGCGCCTTCTGAGATCCTACTTATCATAGCGGGCTCCGGGAAGAGCGTCATATGGTCTGTTCTTCGTCGCCTCATTTCTGTCGGAACTCATTTTCCCCTAGTTCATCCGTCATTCAAGATATTAAGGGCGTATGCAACACTGGATCAGCGATAATGGCGTACTTCTACTTCGATTTCAGGGATCTCAACAAGCAAACCTGTCACGACCTCCTGCGCTCTCTCATAACCCAGCTTTCCACTCGCTCTAGTCCCTGCTGTGACATTCTCCACTGCGTTTACAAGGCACACGAAAATGGCACCCGACAGCCGAGTGACGACGCCTTGAAGGAATGTCTCAAAGAAATGCTGAGACTTATGGCACACGGGCCAGTTTTCATTATCCTGGATGCGATCGATGAATGTCCAGACTCGGGGTTCCCCTCTTCTCGTTCCGAGGTCCTTCAACTTGTGAAGGAACTCGTTGACCTTCGCCTGCGTGGACTTCATATTTGTGCGACTAGCCGTCCAGAGGTCGACATCCGAGTTGTTTTTGAGCCCATGGCGTTTCGCTCGGTCTCCCTACATGATGAAAGAGGACAAAAAACAGACATCGCGGACTATATTCGAACCGTCGTCAGTTCGTCCCCGAGTACAGCGATGAGGAGATGGAGAGATGATGATAGAAATCTAGTGATCGAGACGCTAACAGAGAGAGCGGATGGAATGTAAGGGTATCACGTTATTCTATGCTAAAGTCGTTTCTTACGTCGTCGTACAGGTTCAGATGGGTATACTGCCAGTTGGAGACGCTGCAATATTGCTTCCCACCCAACCTTCGTCAATTTCTCGATGAATTGCCTGAGTCCCTGGACGAAACATACGACCGGATACTGAAGGGCATCAATAAGGCACAAAAGAATAACGCGCACCGTCTGTTACAGTGCCTTACCGTCGCTTCCCGACCTCTTCGCGTGGAGGAACTCGCGGAGCTACTGGCGTTTGATTTTCAGGCATCGAGCTCGGGAGGGATTCCGAATTTGAGGGAGGACTGGCGCTGGGACGACCAAGAGGAGGCCGTACTCTCAACCTGTTCAAGTTTGATCGCTATCGTCCCCGGAGAAGATTCGCGGGTGGTACAATTCTCGCACTTTTCAGTGAAAGAATACCTCACATCACACCGTCTCGCAAAATCACCCGATCGAGAGGTTTCGCGATTTCACATTGACCTCGAGGCAGCACATACAATGATAGCGCAAGCATGCCTGGCGACACTACTCCAGCTGGACGATCACACTGCAGCGAGCAATGTCAATAGGCCTCCTCTGTCGGAATACGCCGCTCAACACTGGGTAGACCATGCGCAATTCCACAACGTTTCAGCACGGATACAGGATGGGATTGATGATCTATTTGACATCTCCAAACCACATTTCGCAGCGTGGCACCAGGTGTACAACATAGACGAAAACTGGTCCTATTTCCATCCACCAAGTAATACCAGTGTTGGTACACCGCTTTACTATGCCGCATTCTGTGGGTTCTATGACCTGACAGAACGTTTGATCATGAAGCATCCCGAACAAGTGAATGCATATGGTGGTCTCGTTCTCGCCCCGCTTCTGGCTGCTTTGTCCAAGAGACATTTCCGGGCCGCGGACTTACTCTACAGACATGGAGCGGCGATGGATGCCCAAGACGCTGTCCGGGATACTCCACTACACGCGGCGTCGGTAAATGGACAGGTCGATATCATGCGGTGGCTACTCGATCACAGCGCAGATTCAAATGCTTTTGGTTATGCTACCCGGACACCAATGTACTATGCAGCATCGAATCTGCAGCTCGACGCTATACAGGTCCTACTCGAATACAACGCAGATGTCAACCTGCGGAATAAATATGGTCAGACTCCATTGTACATGGCCTCAACCCGCGAATCTTCCATGGAGGGGAAGATAGTCGACGTTGTGCAGCAACTACTGGAGCATGGAGCCGACCCAAATATACCTGGCGACGACCACTCAACTGCGTTACATAAAGCCTCGTCCAGAGGGTTGCTCGAGGTCGCTCGACTGCTTCTCGGTTATGGAGCGAAGGTGGATGAGAAGGATAGGGAGGGCAGGACCCCATTCCAAGTAGCCGCGTCAGATGAACTGACGAAACTGCTGTTAGAACATGGGGCAGTGCCTCAGCCGTAGCATGTTATGCTCACGTTTTGCATGTCGAAATCTGTTGCTGTAATACTATAGGTCTCTCTATTGGTACTTAACTGCTACAATCACGGTGCGACCTGATGAATTTACACGAGGCCCTTGTCACTGCTATCGTTTGCCTAGCCCGTCAAACGCATATACTGTATACTGCAATAGAGCGTCCCACCTAAGGGTGGGAGACTGCATGCGATGTAAACTATAATAACGCAAATGAACGATGGGGAAAGTTCAAATCGGAGTGCAAGGCCAGCACGCGCGCTCATTTCCACTTCGCGACAATTTTCGTGACCGCCGCCTTGAAGAGCGCATTGCTCGTATCGCTGGAATCTGGAGATAGGCTGGATAGCTTTCGATAATGAAGGCCGTGACGGTGGCCGAGAACAGACCAGTCTTCGAGACATGTGTTTCGGTTGATGGCAGCACAAGACGGAGTGCGGCTTACAAATACGAGGATCCCGTCTGTGTCCACTGACCCCCTTCCATCTTTCGGTTGCATCCTTATCTTGTTTCTCACACACCCACGGCGCGGTCCTTTCTTGCGCGACAGCACCGTCGTGACCACAAGGCGGATGATGAGGCGTGTCTCGATAAGCTCCTACTACCCGCGCAACCTACGAGTCCGCTGTTCTTCCCTGGGCTAAACTCGGGTCAGTGGCCGAAGCACACACTGTATAGGGTCTTCCGGTAGTTCCAGGGGTAGCACGAGTCCGTGAAGCAGCTGATACGGGTGCTGAGTCGATCTGTCCGTTATCGGAAGGTGGCGTTCAAAGCGGACATAATGGTCACCCGAGCCAGGGCAAAGAGCTTAGCACGTCGCGCTCTGGCGGGGGAGGAGAATGAGTCATTACTACTGTATCCGACGACGTGACCAGTACTGGACGTACTTGTGTTGCGAACGTCCACGGCAACTTCGCGAAGCACCCGTGAGAAGAAAGCCTCAGCCGCGGGGAGGAGATGGTCGCGGAATTATTCGAGCGCGGGAACTTGAACCTCGGCGAACGAGTAAGTGGATGAAGCGCTCTGAGAATTCGAGCACCTCGCCGATCCGCTAGCGGCGCGTCTTTTCTCCGTTCTCGTATTGGCTCATCAACCGGAAATCGCTTTGTGGATGGTGTGTGAGCGGTGCGATGTTCTCATGCGTTTGCCGTGATTTGTCGCGAGCCGCGGCGACGGTTTGTGCAAGCGCCCGCATGTTCGAGGCTGGTTTGTTGTTGTGTCTAGTGCTTGGTACGGGTGGTAGAGGCGGCCTGCCGGACGGGGCGAAAGAGGAGCTGTGGTACGGGTGGGGTTGGGAGTAGGTGTGGATGTCTTTGGTCGCGAGGAGTCTGGAAGCCTCTCTGCACGCGTCGCGGATGTGCTCCCACTGAAGCCTGTCGTCGAGAGTAACTCGGAGCGAGCGGTGGATGACATTGAGATGACGCTCCTCGGCGAGGAGCGAAACGTTGACCTCCTTATAATATACATCGATGGGTCAAAGACGCGTTTCAAGTCGGTGCGCATGACCCATAGCTGTGGGCGGATGGGCCTCGAGAAAAACAGTCAGTTGGTTATCGCCGTCCCGGATACTTCTTGCGAGAAGCTTGTTGGCTTTTCGCGCCGCCTGAACGCCGAGATCTGGTGGATCCGGTCGTCTAGAGCTTCGAAAAAGCGGACCCTCGAAAGCAGCACATTCGCCGACTCGCTGGCGGCCCTTTGCGCTAGTTGCGTCAAAGTCACGACCTGGGAACACTCGGCATCAAGTTGGCCCAGGCAGTCACTGAGTGCCTGCTTCGTCTGGGCCTGGATTGAGGTCTAACTGTTTGCGGGATGGAAGACTTATGCCAAGATGCTCCGTAGCTCGCATCGGTTCTGAGGAACTGGCTAGGGCCCATGGAGAGGGCTTCAAACTGCAGAGCGCATGAGTTCCTTCACGTTATCTCCTGAGGCGGTGACTTTGCACTTACGGCATTGTGAGTCGGCCCCGCTGCAGTGGAGTTTCTCCGCATAATGGAACGCAAATGGGCTTGAATATTACGCCCACTGGAGCGTAGGGCATCGGATGGTAGGTGGATCTATCTCCTCCACTTGCAGGAGGGGGGGTGCTAATGTTCGGAAAGGTGCAACGAGTCGCAGTGCGTAGCGCGTGAACGAATCGAGTCGAATTGAGCAAGATACTAAGAATTATCTACAATTGAAGCTTGAAGGTCTGTTCATCACAAATCGGATGCTGCGTAGATAACTCCGTAGGTCGTGCGACGTCATCTCCACAAGCCTAGGATTCAGAGGTTCGAGATGAAGTTAGAATGGAGGGCGGTCGAGAACGGGGTGATAACAAGGTAGGGGGAGGACTCCGAGGATGTAGTAGTCGTCCCGTCCGTAGAGTGTTCGCCCGGATCACCAGCGCAGCCTGGGCTTGGGGTCACCTGGCCACTTCCTATTACGATCGACCTTCTCCAGCGCAGGTTTTGGGGAGGATAGCCTCCGATTCTGCCAACTATGGGTTCATGAGCATCAAAGTTTCACCAAGACCCGGTTGCAGACGGAGACCTGGGCGCGCCGATAATTAATTGTGGTTGCCTATTTGGGCACATTGCTCTTATCGTCATCTATTTCACCTGTCCGTCCTCGTAGGCTTAAGTTATGCTCTACAGTACTGTTGTCTTCATCAAGATAGTCTTCGCCTTGGAAATATAAACAAGGATAAGGACGTGAAGAGACTACGGCGAACGAAGTGTACCACACACCGAGATCTATGACATCATCACCTTACAGTAGCTTAAGAAGATTCTTGCAGTACGCTTCATTATTGTATCTGCTCTTACAGTAACAAATGAGGTGGTGCACGCATAGCTTCCACTCATGGGTCCCTCAGCTGTAATAGTCACCACTGTTTCATCAATAGTACCATTCCCACAAAAGCCTCTGAACACACGCTTTACTCTGCGCATTACACCATGAGGTTCGTAATATGGGTCTGTCAGTCACCAACGGCAAGTGTGAATTTAGGTTATGTTCTATCTTAGCGCTGAAGGCATCAGCTCTTTCTGGTCAGATGAACGTATATGGTCAGCTTTGTTGTATCCACTTCTAGTGCTGGGAAGGTCTTACCGAGTGTTCCATAGAACGCTTCCGAGTCCTCCGCCACCTGACGCCTGACAAGCCTGGCAGGAGACAATTTCGTAAATGTCACCACGCTCGATGTCTCAGCAATGCCAATGCATGCGTCTTGAAACACAAAAGTCTTGAGGGCACCACCCTAACTGCAATTGTTGCTGCAGTAGCTCCTTCATCAGCTCCTTGAACACAACTCGGAACCGAGCGCTTCGAGCTTCGAATGACTCGACCCCCGGCGCTCCGAGAAGCCTATCACAACAGAGTTATGTACTCAAGTACCCGATTGCTGTGTCGCGAAACAAATAGATAATGGGCATGTGGTCAAGGCGTCTTGAATATATCATATCGACCATCCTTTGCTTGCGCTGCTCCGAGCTGGCTGCCCATCGCTCGATAACAAAGAGGTAAGCCTGGCGGGCTGGTGACCCGAGATAGGTGCAGAAACTATATGCTCACCTTGCATTCCCCTCAGGGTAAATGATCGGTTCAACCGCAACACCTGGAATCCCTACGCGGCAGGGTGGAGATGCATTGTCGTGTCAACGTCACCTTGTTGCTCCCAGGGACTCGACTTCAGATCCACGTACCATCCAATACCCGATGACTCACGATGGCCCTATTGAGGGTGACACGCCCCTTGCGAAGAAAGGCTACGCCCGCCAGGCAGTTTCGAGTTCCTCAATGCAGAATGGGGCGCAAACGGGGGTGAGACAACCATCTAAGCGCCCGTCTCTTCGGAGAGTCGGTAGGCGCTTACCTGCGAGAACGTTCCTGCCACCTTCGCGACCTCGAAAGCTCAAGATCCCGCCACTTTCCCCGCCCCAAGTACCTGCTGAGCGCGATGCTACCTCTCCAAGGGCCCCGCTATTCAAACCGATTTCAAAGTTGCACAGCACTAGACCCCCGTTGGCAAACCGACTTCCAAACAGCGGTGCCTACCAGAAAGATGGCGAGGAAACTCGGCCTATTATGCGGGTACGTGCAACTCGTGTATCTTGAGGGAACCACCAGCGCCTCAAGAGAAGGCATTGTTAGGAAAATGTCGCAAGAGACGAAAGCGAAGGAGACGAAGATGATGAGGACGAAGAAAGCAGTACCGACGAAAACGACGAAGAAAGCAGTGATGAAGGGTATGAAGACGAGAGTGATGGTAGACACGCGTCGGCCCCACATTTACGACCCAGACTTCTGCCAAGTCATGGCCCAACCACGCAGACGCGTGCCGCTGGGTCAGAGGCTTCCAAATCTTATCCCCTACTTCCAAAAACGAACGGGTGTCCTCAAGTTCCAGCCCATCGCGTTCTCCAAGGAAATCCGAGCGTATCTCCTCCTGTCGGACGCAACCAATCTACCTTTCCACACACTCAGAACCCACTTCCGCGTCTCCGCGAAACCCTTCATCCACGCTCCGCATCCGTCACCACTGCTCGCACTAGCCCCCAACGCATCTTAGGAGGTCCTCAGCGGACGACATGGCCAGAATCTTCCGCACAGTCATCACTGGCATTCAATCCAACCAAAAGAGCTATCACCCACTACCCCAGTCTCGGTGGTTCCAGCGGGGTCGCCGCTGGCCCATCAACGGAATGGGACGAGAGGTCAGAGGCAGGTGGCTCGATGAGACGAAGTCTATACAGCCAGCAAAGCAACTCCAGCGTGGCGCGCAGTATATACCTGGAGCAGCAGGTCGCACGACGGGAGGAAGAGGCAGTGCGACGGGAAGAGGAAGCGAGACTCAAGGAAGAAGACGCTCGCGGGCTCGAGATGGCCGCGCGAAAGGCCTTCGCGTGGGTGCAGAACCTCGAGGCGCGCGCAGGCAAAATCCACGATGCGGCTATGCGGGCGGAGGCTAAAGCGCAGCGTCGAGACGCGGAGATATGGGAGAGGCAGGCCGAGATGCTTCGTCAGCAGGCCGAGACGGCCAAGCGAGAGGTTGAGGTGACGAAGCGGGAGATCGCAGTAGAGCGTGTGGAGCAAGAGGCGCGGCGCAAAGAACGCGAGGCACGTCGGAAGGAGGCAGAGCTTTTGTTGAAAGAAGCAGATGTACAGCGTAAGGAGCAGGAGGCACTCCTGGTCGAGGAGGATGCACGGCGGGTGAAAGTGGAGATGAGGTGGAGGGAGGAGCAACTCCTCGAACGTGAGAAGGGTCGTCATGCGGCAGAAGATCGGATAGGCACAAGGGACATCGTCGTTTCGGCTTGGGAAAAACTCAAGGGGCGAATTAACCGGGACTCTCAGGTCGACAAGAAGAACACGGCTCGCAACTTTGATAGCAATGGCGTCGACAGGGGTGCCAATTCGTCAACAAATGCGAACGCAGATCTAATAAGTCACCGTACGAGCGAAAGCAGTACAATGCCTGGCATGGCCATCAGTGTAGATGACCAGGAGGAGCTCAGATCTGTGTCCCACGTGGTGAGCAGTGAGTGCGGGACATCTGCTGAAGCCTCTGCAGAATACACTGTAAGGAGCGTCAACTCGTACAAGGAGCGGCTTCATCGGAGTCCAGCGGGGTACTTTCGTCATGTCACGCATAAGTAGTCCAATGAGCCTTGCGATGAGCTTCGATCTTCTCTCCGTCGAATGGTAAATTTATGGTTGTCCAAATCGACGTCCGAATACCATGTTCATAAGGTTTTTGTGAAAGCGTTTTCCTCTGAGTATAGTAGACTATGTCTAATAAATCTGATCAGTCATGAAATCAGCATTCATGCCGGTGATAAGAACGCGAGTAGTCACCGAGATTTTTGACTTCAAGGGCCAAAGAAGCTGTGGGTATCTTAGCTGTTAATTGTCTCGAAGCACCAGATGCTGTGAGTATGCTGTGCGGCTATACTGAGATTTTGTGGTTTACGGGCATCGCCGATTGAAAGATTCGCATGATTGCCGGGCTCAAGTTGTCTCATTTACTTTTACTATAGCAAACCTGGCAGAAAACCAGCCCCTTCTTAAACATCGCCAGTGCGCTCGAACGCCGCCAGTGCAGCGCATCTCACTGCACCTCCACTCCGCTTCGTAACGCTTGGCACGCAGCCTGAGGCGATGTCGTGGCGTCACTTTGCGCCAATAGAGTCGGCGGTTTTGGTTGATTGATCGCACGTCCTCAATTTTATTCCACAGTTTTTCCGAGCGTGGTAGATGCCTTACTCAGGCTAGTGTCTAGAACTCCTCCCCCTCACCAGGCATGCGCAGCATAGGTCGCGCCTCTGGGAGGTCGAGCGCTTCGCCGTAACAGCGCCCAACTTCCAATCACTCTGACAAGACGGCGGTGCTGGCATTACTTTAGGGATATCTGATTCTGACTTGAGTGACAGATAACAGCCGTAGATCACAGGGTGGGTCAACTGTACGTACATGTTCAAGTTTGCTGTGTCTTCGAGCGAGCATATAACCAGAGAGATCTTGAACATATCGTATTACCCTTTCTTTGCACTTGTGCTATCTAACTTGGTGTCTGCCCACGTTCAGTCGCTTAAAGGTAAGCCTTGACAATTCGCGATATATGACTATATGATGACTTACCCTGCACTCTTCGAAGGTGAATGAGTAATTCAGGCCTAGTGACGCTACAAAACCCTGCACAACTCAGTGGAAATCTTTTCTGGGATCCGTATAGCTCAAAGGTGTCTCTTCAAGTTCGTCATGCTCAACCACGTATCCGCAATGTTTCGTTGGGGAATACGTCCCTTGCTATGAAAGACTACACCTATCGGGCGGACTCGACTACTTCGATGCGGAGTCGGGCGCAATCTGGGGTGGGATCGCACATGCAACGCTCATCCCCCCAGACAACCCCTGGCAGGATTCCTTCGAAAATGGTTTTGCCACCTGGATCGCCGCAGAAGACTAAGATATCTTCGATACCCATCGGGCGCAGTGCTACCTTTCCGAGGGCCACACGGAACGTGTATTCGGACCCTCAATGCAATACGGGACTCTCAAGATTGCACCAATCGCAGAACAGGGATGTCCTCAGGAAGGATGATGAGGAAACTCCACGTGCTATAGAGGTATGTACGACTGGTGGTATATGTCGAGGAACTAGTCGCTCAAATAACAATTTGTTAGGGAACATTTGAGGGGGGCGGACATGAGGGAGATGAAGACCTCGATGAGGAAGAAGGCAGTGACGAGAATGACAGTGACAACGAAGACGAGAATGAAGAAGATACCGCATTGCCAGAGGCCCGTCAATCATTCATCCTACTGCCAGAAACAAATGGGCTCCCTCAGATTGTTGTGCACACTGTCCCACAATCGCACCATAATGGACCTCCCTCAGTCGCACATAGTACACCCACCGGACCTAGTCCTCCACACTCCTACCACTCACCTCCCCCCGCAACTCATCCTCCACGTATTACCGTATCCTCCACTAATTCTCGCATTCGCCTCCGGCATGCTCATGAAGGCCCTTACCTTCCCGGCCCTGGCGGTTCCAGCGGAGATACAGCTTTCACGTCCAGTACAGAATGGGGGGAAGGGTCCGAGGCAGGCCTCTCGGAAAGACGAAGTATATACAGCCAGGGGAGTAACTCCAGCGCCGCACGCAGCATCTGGTTGGAGCAGCAAATCGCACTACGGGAGGAAGAGGCAGAACGACGCGAAGAGGAAGCGAGACTCAAGGAGGAAGACGCGCGGGGGCTCGAGATGGCCGCGCGAAAGGCTTTCGCATGGGTGCAAAACCTCGAGGCTCGCGTCGGGAAGATCCACGATGCGGCCATGCAGGCGGACGCCCATGCGAAACGCATGGATGCAAAGATCTGGGAGAGGGAGGCCGAGGTGCTACGTTGGCAAGCCGAGATGGCCAAGCGGGAGGTCGAGGTGGCTAAGCGGGAGATTGCGGTTCAGCGTTCAGAACAGGAGATGCGTCGCAAGGAACGCGAGGCACGTCGCAAAGAAGAAGAACTGCTGCTAAAAGAAGATACTGTGCGGAATAAGGAGCAGGAGGCGCTTCGCATGGAGGAAGTGCAGCAGAAGAAGACGGAAATCAAGCAGAGTGGGGGCAAACTATCGAAGCGGTCGTCCAGCAGAAGACCGGAGCACCGCGAAGGACGTGGTCACTTCGGCTTGGGAGAAACTCAAGTGGCGGATTCAATCGGGACCCTCACGCTCACAAGCAGAACCTGGTTCGCACTCCCGCAACACAGCTATAACAAGTTCGATGGCGATGACACCGGCAAAGCTTCTACGGGGGCATCTGTACCTGCTACACGATCAAGGGTGGAACAATGGCTTAAAGACCACCCTTGGAGAGGACCAACAGGAGCACAGATCAGCGTCCACGACATCTTCTGGCCCATCTTCGCAATAGTAAGGAACATATATTCAGACAAGGAGCGGTTACTCGGGGCCTAGGCGGTACTTTGCAACGGCGTTACTATCGCGTAGTACTAACATATAGATACTGTAGACACCTTAATTGTATGATTAAAAGAGCAGGAGATACCCAAGTTTATGCGATGGAGTTGCAATAACTTTAGCAATTGTGGCAATGACGAGGGAAAACGAGGAGTCAAAGTACGAGCGTTCATGCATTCATGTGTGTTTCAAGCGGTGCTGTGCAAGCGCAGCTGGCCCTGGGGGCGGGGAAGATGAAAGGTGCGGTACATCGATTGTCTGCGCGCCGGCAGGTTCAACGTTCAACTTTTTATTCGGCCGCTTTCTCATTTCCGTCAGGTTCTGGTCTGATCCTGACTTCAACATTACTAGCATTACTACTGCGGCGGATGATGTCAAAGA